>CATNEM010000088.1:2715000-2800000 GCA_950096795.1 Macrostomum cliftonense | reverse complement strand
CCGAGCTCGAGCTCGAGCTCACACTTAATTCCTATTTTTCTTCCTCCCAAAGCGCTGGAAGGCTTAGCCAGGGTCATGAAAAATTTTACAGTCGGTTGGTCACCGCTGGAGTAGCGGGGGGGCAGAGAGAGGAGTCACCCCCGAACAGACTCATCGAGATTCATGCAGTTCTCCAATGACCAAATATGGCAAGGCGCCTCACCCTGCCGGACTTCTCCAGCCTGGTTGACACTTTGCCGCCGTTTCCAGAGCCTGAGCAGGCCAGCAGGAAGCTGTCACCGGATCGAATCTCTCCGTCGGACCGGTAGCCATCCGGTAGCGGCTGGTTGTTGAGGGTCAGACGCGCTTCTGGTTGCGCTGTGAATCGCAAATTCGACCGGTGTGCTTGGCAGTCACTGATTAGCCATAAATTTTCTCAAAATAAACAAGCTGTTTTCTAAACTGGTTTAATGGTTGTAGACCCATATACTTTACAGGTTTCTGCTACAGAAGCTACCAGGAGTTTGTGGCTACAGAAACTGCAGAGGTTTGTGGCTTCAGAAACTTCAGAGGTTTGTGGCTTCAGAAACTTCAGAGGTTTGTGGCTTCAGAAACTTCAGAGGTTTGTGGCTTCAGAAACTTCAGAGGTTTGTGGCTTCAGAAACTGTAGAGGTTTGTGGCTACAGAAACTGCAGAGGTTTGTGGCTACAGAAACTGCAGAGGTTTGTGGCTTCAGAAACTTCAGAGGTTTGTGGCTTCAGAAACTTCAGAGGTTTGTGGCTTCAGAAACTGTAGAGGTTTGTGGCTACAGAAACTGCAGAGGTTTGTGGCTACAGAAACTGCAGAGGTTTGTGGCTTCAGAAACTTCAGAGGTTTGTGGCTTCAGAAACTGCAGAGGTTTGTGGCTTCAGAAACTTCAGAGGTTTGTGGCTTCAGAAACTTCAGAGGTTTGTGGCTTCAGAAACTTCAGAGGTTTGTGGCTACAGAAACTTCAGAGGTTTGTGGCTTCAGAAACTTCAGAGGTTTGTGGCTTCAGAAACTTCAGAGGTTTGTGGCTTCAGAAACTGTAGAGGTTTGTGGCTACAGAAACTGCAGAGGTTTGTGGCTACAGAAACTGCAGAGGTTTGTGGCTTCAGAAACTTCAGAGGTTTGTGGCTTCAGAAACTGCAGAGGTTTGTGGCTTCAGAAACTTCAGAGGTTTGTGGCTTCAGAAACTTCAGAGGTTTGTGGCTACAGAAACTGCAGAGGTTTGTGGCTTCAGAAACTTCAGAGGTTTGTGGCTACAGAAACTGCAGAGGTTTGTGTCTACAGAAACTTCAGAGGTTTGTGGCTACAGTAACTACAGGGGTTGTGGCTACAGTAACTTCACAGGCTTGTGGTTACAGTAACTACAGGGTTTGTGGCTACAGCAAAAAATTATGGCTTCGTGACGGCTTACAGACAACTTGAATCCGTCTCTTGTTCGTGACCTCATAGTTGGCAGTTCTGGTGACCTGTCCACAGAAAGCGCACAGTCCCTCAGTTGCGGGCCGGTCCCGTACAGTCAGAACAATATCGGTGGAATTTCCCTCGAGAACAGTTACCGAACTGTCCCGTATGAGAGGATGATTTTCATTGACTCGGAATACAGGGCTGACATTTTCCGGTGAAACTCTGAACACGGATCTGAACGATGGCATGTTGATTGTCATTCTGCCCAGCACCGCTGCCAGAGCCGTCACATCGCTGGCACGCAGAGCGATGTCCAAGCTCCTCGAGCAGTCCTGAACCGACACAGCGAGATCACCGGTATCTGGAGGGAAGTTCATGAATTTGAAGCACATCAGTTCGAATACTATCGACCTCGACTGTCACCTTAAACCCTCAACATGCTAATCTAGTTTTCCTAACGTTTAACGAGCCTATAAGGCAAAGTTTCTGAAAAGTACAGTGGGAAAGAATACAAATACCAAAGAATGCCATACAACTCCTGCCATACCGGATACGTCCAAGCTTCTATCGAGACGGCATCGGAACTGGCTAGACTGGCCCCGCAGGATGTACAGGGCTGGTAGGCTGCCTTCAGCCGGTTGAGCTGGAGCCGCAGCTACCGTGGCGGTTCTTTCAAGCGCGGCTATCATCAGAAGCTGAATTAGTGGACAAAATTTTTTCATCTTTACAGGTTTGATGACTTTGTAGAAAGAAAATGTCTACGAAAAATCTTTGCCAAAAATAGTCCAAGGCATTTTTTTCTCTCTATCTAGCATATAGACTTTTTTATGAGCTGAGCGAGTCTGCAGGAATGCGCTGTGGTTGGTCGGTAGACCGATGCCATCCCGGGGAGAAGTTATTGTGGCCAGCGTTCGCGATTGGCTGTTGATCAAAGTGCCCCAGAGACAGACTGACAGGGGGAAATCAATGTAGGTGGACCTGTAGTAGTAAAATTACCTTAATTTTGTGGCAGGCACATCTTTATAGACACACAGTACATTTACATATAATAAAGTTAAAGGAGACTTTCTGCTTACAATATCTTTGTTTTTTATGCACCAGAGCTTTCAACCAAGATGTAGAACTTCCCGTACCACAACGAGGAGTATCATTAACACCTTAAGACGTTAAAAATTCTGGTAAAGAAAAACTTTTTTCGACCAAATTAGGTGCGGCTTCTAATGCAGATAAATAAAAAAATAAATAATAAATTTAGACACCCGACCTTTCGATCAGATGTACAGCCCACGGCACAGCCGCAGCTAGTTGCGCGGCACATCCGAGGGCTGTGTACAGCTTTCAACCTGACGGGCTTGAGGGGCCGCACACCCACACTAAATTTACTCAGCTCGAACTGGTACCCGATCTCAGCTGGATGGACTGAAGCAAGCTGGATTAAATGCCTTGCTCAAGGGCACAAATTGTCTCCTAGGGCCGGGACTCGAACCAACGACCTTCCGGTCATGAGGCAGGCGCCCTTGCCACTGGGCTACAACTCTTTCTAATGCATAAAAAACTAATTATGACGATTCAAACCCATCGAATAGAATAATAAGATTCTAATTAATAAATCAAGCCGAACTACTTCCAGTAGGGCATCAAGGCGTCTGAAAACGAATTTAATGAACTGCGCAAATCAGACACACCGCCAGCGACTGCAACATTCGGCAAATTGCAGTTTGTAGCGGAAAAATTCTGCAATCGGCGCACACGCAGCAAATATTTGTACTAATTTTTCTGCAGACCACAAGATGTATTAAATAAATAAATAAGAATGCCTCAGAGAACGTCTATTGTGCTTCTGATCTGTAGGCAAATAAGCTACTGAAAGTAGCACGCAACACAAATTTTACCTATTTATTTATCTCATGAAAAAATGGTCTAAATTTTACAATCGAAAGTTACAGCAGATTTTCTCGGAAAACTTTTTTTGTACTATCTTTAGAAAAGAAGCAGTCAGACAGTGAATTAAACATCTGAGTAAAAAAAATACAACACCGGCATTAAGATACAATTAGGATTTTTTGTGATAAAAACGAAAAAAACACGTTCTGTTTCTTAATAATTAAAAAATCTTTTTCGCTTGAAGTTGAAGCGGTTCATCCTAGTGCTGGACAAGACGGAGCTGAGCGACCTGAGCGCGGCGCAGCTGCAGCCCCATCCGACACTCCAGCTTAGTCGGCGGCAGTATCTCGTCGCCGTAGGACGCAAAGTCGTACTCAGCTGGCGGCGAGTCCGAGCACGGCGTCATGCGATAGTTCAGCAGTAGGCTGGCCACGTACAGCTTCAGCTGGAGGATTGACAGTCGCTGACCGGGGCACAGAACGCCGTAGGGCAGGACTGGACGCTTCACCTCGCGACCCTCGTAGCAGGGACGAAACTCGCCGGAGAAGCGGTCGATTCGAAACGACTGGAAGCAGTGCAAATAGTTTTGTCGGTTTGAAACAAGTCCATGCTACTGAGATTACTTCTTGGTGCTCCAGGACTAAAACCTTAGACTTACCTCCGGGTCATCATAGATGGCTGGATCGCGGTGAAACGACGGCGGGTACATGCTGATCAGGTCGCCTTTGCTCAGATTCCACTCTTGGCCGTCCTCCATGCTGAACTTGGTGTCCTCCGTGACCTCGCGCATCAGAAACAGGCCGGAGGCCAGTCTGTAGGTCTCACGGATGCAGCTGTCTGCAAAATGGTTGATTTTTTCCCACTCTGGTTATGTCACTATGCATCTGCGAGTAACACCATATGCGCATTGATCGACTCACCAAGAATGGGCGAGGATTCAAGCGCCTCCACGGACACCTGGTACTTGTTGGAGCCAGCGTCGCCCTCCGCCTCATCGTCAGGCAGCATAGTTGCCTCAATCTCATCCAGCAGCTTAGCCGCTTGCTCAGGATGGTGCAACAGGTTGTTGATCAGCCAGAATGCGATCTTGCAGTTGTTGTGATAGACGTGCAGGTAGACCATGTTGTGCCCCGCCACGGTCTCATCTGACCAGCTGCCGTCCATCCATTTGCTCAGACAGTCGCGAATGTAAGCGTTCGAGGTGCCGTCCTTGAGCAGCTCCTTGGCGCCGGGAAACACCTGGTAGATTGTGCGCCAGGCGGCCGCAGTGCTGGGGAACAACCAGCTGGGAAAGCCCAGCCAGATGAAGACAAAAGACTTGTGAATTGGTTTCAGCAGCTGCTTCACCGCGCGATAGTTGAACGCTTTGCCATCGCATTCTCCGTAGACGGTGTTGAAAATGGAGCGGAACATGGTCTCGGTGATAAAGTCGTTGATCGACACCACTTTGGGCTCCTCTTGGCCAACAATCGGTAGTCCTTTCGACACCAGCTCGAAGCTCCGATTAGAGTGCTCGCTGAAAACAGTTGCGTCGGTGTCGAACGCCAGTCTGGCGTGCTTGCACATGTGGCGCAGCATCTTGGTCTCCTGCGGCGCCTGGAAGTGGAACACATTGTTGTTGACTACTCGCTGGATTGGATGAAAGTCGAAGGTGCGCGTGCTGGAGAACTGCTGCACGTAGTGCGGGTTCATGAGGAAGTGAATGCGCTGGCCGAGCGGGAAGTTGCAGGTGAATATGGCGCCAAATTTTTGGCGACAATTCAACAGGAAGGGCACGGCGTTGCGTCGGAATTCATGACCGCTGCCGATCAACGGCAGGCCGGGGACGATCGGCGGAACGGGCTTTGGCGAACTGCGGGCGTCATAAAGTTAAAGTATTCAGCTCTGCGCGATATAGTACAACTTTATAACGCAACTCCCAATAATTATGGCAAAGAGTCTTACGATCCGACCGAGCGCTGGGACCAGCTTCTTCGGATGACGAGCATCAGTTTGACAGTCAGCACCACGAGCGCGGCACCGACGCTCAGCTTCCAGGAGGCCAGTCGAGCCAGCAGAAGGCAGACGGCAGCCACCAGATACCGACGTTCCGTCAGGGCCGCGTCGACAGACTTCTTCACGGACGCCATTTGAAGATCGAGAGCGACAGAGAATTTCGGCGAAAAGCTAGCAGACTTCTTGAGACTTGTTCAAGAGCGAAGAATTTTAAAGCTCGGGGGGCTGCGTTTTTATAGACGAGGCCGTCTGGAAATTCCAGGGGTTGGCGGCTGTCTGTCTGTCCCAGCCGCCCAACTCCGCGCTTTCGACTTTTGTGGCAAAGTAGCAAATAATTGGGCCTCGGAGGAGGGGGCGTGAAATTATTCGCTCCCAGGAGTTTGCTTCGAACTGCGCAGTTTGCTATTCAATGAGAAAGGTCAAAGTGGAACTAGTATTGATTAGTCTGGCCCGCTTGCTTCCGAGCGGTGCGGGTTGGGGAAGCAGCGACCCATTCCACGTGGGAAGCAGAGTTTTCATCGGAGTTAGGGCAAATACCTTCTTAAGTCGTTACGGTTGAGACTGACGAATAATTCTCTCAACGAAGAGCCATTCTGCGCAGACACAACAAAATTGCAACAAGTAGAGTTTAACAAGAGGCCAAGTTTTCTTTAAGTTTACTTCTACCTGCGCAGAACAGCAAATTAGGGGGCCGCACTTTAATCGCATGAGGTGCTCATTCTGAATTTCGTTCCGAAAAACGGCCGTTTCTCACCTCGCAATCGACGTTGTTTACAATAAATTTTCCCAGACAAGAAAAGTACAGAGTCGAACCATCTTTATTAGCTATAGCTGCTTGTATCGAAGCTTCATTTGGGCACAGTCGATAAATTTATCGCAAAATATGATCGAAGTAAAAGTTAGCTGGTAGAGAACGAAACTGCCTACGAAGTTTAATAGCGCGGATCAAACAGCACTACAGTGGCTGATCAAGTACTGTTAAAATGAGCAGCTTGACCCAACATAATAAGCAGACACTTGCTTACCGTCGATCTCAAAAACCCAAAGACATTTCGTCCCTAAAATTCCATGCAACGAAAGAACTTTGCCCACACTATGTCAAGAATCTGCAGAAAACGGGACAACAACTTAAAAACGGTAGGAAAATGTCACAGCGTACGGAATTTCAGTCTTAGTTTTGACAAAGCCTAATACAGTACGAGTACATAATGAGAAATGAGGATTCGAAAAGATTTCTCACTACTTTCAAAACTTTCGCTGTAAATAAAATCAATAAAAACTAGCGCACAATTGGTGTGTGCATTATAATATCAGTAATGATTATTATTATTAATTCTAGGGGGCATTTATTGATTCTTGATAATTGCTACAGCTGGAGGAATTGTTAGGGCGCCTGCCTCATGACTGGAAGGTCGTTGGTTCGAGTCCCGGCCTTTAGCAAGGCGTTTAATTCCACATTGCTTCAGTCCATCCAGCTGAGATCGGGTACCAGTTCGAGCTGAGTAAATTTAGTGTGGGTGTTGCGGCCCCTCCAGCCCGTCAGGCCGAAAGCTGTACACAGCCCTCGGATGCGCCGCGCAACTAGCTGCGGCTGTGCCTTGGGCTGTACATCTGATCGAAAGGTCGGGTGTCTAAATTTATCAATTATTATTTCGCTACCTAACGTCGCTAGCGTATAAAGTAATCCTAAGAGCTGATCAGGAATTTGTCTATAATATGACCGACTAAGCATTTATTTTGGTTCGGAAGTTAAAAACCAGTAATGTCCTATTCATTTGTCCTCGATCAGTGCTAAAACGATTTAGAGGCAAAGTACAACTCACTGAATCGATTTGTTCTCCGCATGATCGTGTGGGCGCCTCATTCATGCGGCAGCAAAAATCAGAATTTTCACACGCTTCCGCAGTGACAAACGGGGCTTGTCAAGAAAATCCAATCCGCCGCAAACTTTCCCACAGACCGCAGTCTGTCCGAAAAAGCTTTACAGCCAGTCTTTGAACTCTCGCTGAAAATTAGAACGTAGAAGTTTTGGTTTGATCCGTTCTCTAGCGGAAGTTGGGCGTTCTTTTGCGGAAAAGCTAGTGGGAACTAAAAGTTATTAATAAGTTAAAAGATTATTGCGAAAAAGAAGAAAAAAGTTACAGCCCTCTTTTTTGTTTTAATTTTTTAGCTCAAACTTGGATCATTGCTTGTCTAATTAAATGATTTATTGTACATAATTCTGTCTGTCAGTTATAAAAAAACCATAATTTTTTACCGGATCATTTATACGTAGTATGAGTGCTGCAGGTTTATTTTTATGTATTTGAAGCAATTCGCACTCAATATTATGCAATTTTTACCTTGACATTGAATAAGCTACCAGTTAAAATCGAAGATATACGAATCGGCAACATAAGAAATCGACCCAATGAGAATTAAAGACATGAGAATTGACCAAATGAGAGATATTAAAGATAATAAATCTTTTAATATTAAATACTAAAAGCAGCAAAATAAGAATCGACGATCTGAGAATCGAAGACAGGAGAATCGACAATATGAAAATCGACGAGATGAGAAGCGACGATATGAGAATCGGCGATATGAGAATCGACGATATGAGAATCGGCGATATGAGAATCGACAAGATGAGAATCGACGATATGAGAATCGACGATATGAGATTCGGCGATATGAGAATCGACAAGATGAGAATCGACGATATGAGAATCGACGATATGAGATTCGGCGATATGAGAATCGACGATATGAGATTCGGCGATATGAGAATCGGCGATGTGAGAATCGACGATATGAGAATCGGCGATTTGAGAATAGACGATATGAGAATCAACGATGTGAGAATCGACGATATGAGAATCCACGACGAGAATCGACGACATGAGAATCGACGACATGAGAATCGACGACATAAGAATCGAACTTTTCTATGTTGAAATCAAGTTTGTTATCCCATCTGAATTTTTATGCCTGCTTCTGCTTGACGAAGTGCAAAAATTTTTGAGTCGCAATTTCCAGCTATAAAAATCTTTAAGTAGAACCTGTACTGCGCTCCAGAAAAAGTTTAGCTACTTCGCCGTAACGCATAATTGCGAAGTTTGCAGTTTGCGTACCACAATCGACTCAAACCGGCTCAGCTGTAAAATAAAGCCGTAGGGTGCGGATCCGCTGTTCCAACTAATTGCGGTGCGTCTCCTTATGGTGGCCGTATACTGCGTAGGAAACAAGAATTTTATATTTACTCTTGCATCAGGTAGGTTAAAGTTTGTTCACTTTTAAAGCAAGTGAAAGGCTTATTTTTAAGGCGTAGATTGGTTAGAGGTCGCAATAAAACACTACTACTACTACTACTACTACTACTACTACTACTACTACTACTACTACTACTCTACTACTACTACTACTACTACTACTACTACTACTACTACTACTACTACTACTACTACTACTACTACTACTACTACTACTACTACTACTACTACTACTACTACTACTACTACTACTACTACTACTACTACTACTACTACTACTACTACTACTACTACTACTACTACTACTACTACTACTACTACTACTACTACTACTACTACTACTACTACTACTACTACTACTACTACTACTACTACTACTACTACTACTACTACTACTACTACTACTACTACTACTACTACTACTACTACTACTACTACTACTACTACTACTACTACTACTACTACTACTACTACTACTACTACTACTACTACTACTACTACTACTACTACTACTACTACTACTACTACTACTGTGCCATTGAAAGCGTGAAATTAAATCTTACACCAGTCTCGCTTGAATCCAGGCTTGCTGCAGAAATTCATTCGCGCAAGTACTTTTCACGCAGACTATCGTGCAAGACCCAAAAATAGTCGTGGGAACGTTTGACCCAGACAGGGTCACAATGCAGAATTATAATTTTCTCTCTCGTTTTGATAGATGATACTGGTGTCTAGAGAAATAAGTTTGTGTCCAAAAACTGGAACTGGATTCAGTGGAAAACGGGAGCAAATTTTTTTGAATAATGATAAATTTGTGCAAGAAGTTACATGTTCAGCTTGGACAAGCTCAATATACGACCTTCGATGTGAAAATTGAGACTCAAAAAAGTGCAAATTTCGGTCTGAACGCAGTTTATCTAGCTGAACTAACATAGAAAGTTCATAAAAAAACTAACAACAACAGCAGACTGAAATGCAATAAATTTTGCGTCAACAGTAAGTTACATAGTATACCATAAAAAACTGTAACTTTCGACTGTCAAAACAAAGGTAACCTCTCCTTGAAAAGTACATGTAACAATTTGGTGAGAGCATCTCAGCTTCGATGCCTATGTTAAAATCAATTTTACAATGTTAAAAAAATAACGACAACAAATATGTTAGCCACTTAATTTAAAGTCTATTCAGTGAGAATTGGGCCGCGTGTGGATTGGAAGAAACGAGGACAATAGGCCGAGATCGTCCGCGTAGCCATAACACGCCGAGGTCTTTGTGACGGCAAACGATGCGTCTAAGCAAACGGTCATCAGTTCAAGAGAGCTGTCCCTCGACACCAACCGTTCCAGTAGTAGCAAAAGTGGGGACGGCAAGGAGACGAGGTGCCCATCGAAGCACTGCGCATTCATTACGAGGATACTGAGGTCGCTGCTTACTGGCAGGGTGCGCCCAACGAATGTACTACAGCCCAGCACCACCAAGCTTGAGGAGCATCGAGGCATCTGCCTTCAGTCCTGCGCTGCGAAGCTGTTTAACCGGATGCTGTTATCACAGTTGCAGCCCGTGCTCGATCCCTATCTGCGACCGGAGCAGAACGGGTTTCAGTGACACAGATCATGGCTCTCTGGCGAGTCATCGAGGAGGACACGCCAGTCGATCCTGATTGTCATCTTCGTTAATTTCAAGAAGGCTTTCGACTCGGCCATCAGGGCCGCGCTCCCAAAAGTACTTCGAGCGTACAACATGCCAGAACAGCTGACACCCGCTGTCGTAGCGATTACCTGCTGCCTGCTGCAATTCTTCGAGGTATCCTCCGGGGTGCTACAGGGAGATACGCTGGTCCCATTTTTGTTCATCCTGGTGCTTGATTGGGTGCTAAATGTACGGACTGCTCTGCCTACCAAAGACGGCAGCTTTCTACTGCGGCAACGGAAGGGTCGACGTCAACCGGAGAGGCGGCTCAGTGTGTTTGGCTACGCCGAAAATCTTGGACTGTCGCGGGCGCCCAACGGCAGCTGGACAGGCTGGTCAACGCACAGAAGACCGTCGTGGTCAGTACGCAGAACAGCATCGAGGCTGCAATTTCCTGCCGAGGTGCAGACGGCCAGGTGATGGAACTTCAGCAGTTCGTCTACCTCACCGATCTGGTTACTGAGGCCCGCGAAGACCTGCGGTATCGCCGAGGATTTGCCTGGGCTGCTATTCCGTTCGATGAGGTCAGTCCTACAGTCTGAGGCCCTGCCACACCGCCAGAAATCGGTGCTGTTTCGGGCGGTGATCGAGACCTTCTTGCTGTAAAACGCCGAGACCTAGACGCTGACAGACTCGCTCGAGCAGCAAGTCGACGCGGCGCACACTGGCCTGCTGCGAGGCGCCTTCAAGATCGGCCTGAAGCGACTCCAGCTGGCAGGCCACGCCATCTGCGCCGAAACCTACTACCCGGAGCAGCTGATCCAGCAGGTGCTGCTGCTCACGCTGCAGACGGCCTACCAAGGAGGTCAGTCGCAGACTTGTCTGCAGACACACCGGCCTTGAGGCGCGTTCTGTAGCGCTGCTTTAGAAGACCTGACAGCTTGATTTATAATTGTTTCACTGATGTTGAAACACATTTACGCAATACCACTTAGCCCTTTAGTACATATTTTAGGGGTTCGTAATGATGCAAAATTATTTATATATTTCAAACGGATGATATGATGCCTGCTTTAATGCCTAAAGCGAACTAAAATCATAAAATATGAGCGTTAGCATAATTCGTCCACAGAAACCACAGTTAAATGAAAATTTAAAAACGATATTCATTGAATCCTACTAACAGTAGAGTTGAAGAGAAACAAAATCCAAATTTAACTCGATATTCGTTTGAAAAGTCAAAACAATTGTATGTAAATTGATACAAAAAAGTTAGTCAGTTGACAGTTCATGCTTGACTCACTAGCAATCAACAAAAAATAGCGTGGGTAAAGCATGATTCTCTCCATTGGAAAAAACCCAGACCATACAAAAAACCACGGCAACCAACTAAAAACCAGCGAATAAAAAATTAATGAATTCGAGGCTACAAAAATTGCGAGACATAAAAGTTTTACATGCCACTTTAGCTGTGTCATAGCTTAATATCATGAATTTACATGTTTTTTTAATTCATGCATGACATTTCTTGAAAATTGTTTAAAATTTTTACTCCGGTTTTTTTGGAAAGCACTTTAAACTCGCGCAAAAACTTTATGTATTATCAATAATAATTGGTAGACTGGGCAAGCGTTTCAATGCCGTTGCATACAAGTCGCAGTAGTTTTCCGAATTCCACAGCGAAGCTGTCCTCGGCTGCAGCCGTCGCCAGCTCGTCGATCGGCGTACGACCGAAGTTGTCGCGTAGTCGAGGATTCGCGCCATTTTTTAGTAGCACCTTGATGGCGTCCAGCTGTCGGTAGTGGACAGCCAGGTGCAGGGCTCGCCTGCCGTCGTAGTCGGAGACGTCGGGCGAAACGCCGGCCGCTAGGTAGCCTTCAATGCCTTTGATGTCGCCGACAGCAGCGTAGCTGCACAGCTGACTACCGAGACTGTGGGGATTCACAGTTGACAGATGGGCGCCGGTGTCAATGAGAACCCGGATCACGTCCATGTGACCGCGTTGCATAGCAACCTGCAACGGCGTCTGCCCGTCCGAGTCGACGTGGTTGACCAGAGCGCCGCTGGATAGCAGGAGTTCGGCGCAGGCGGCGCTGCCAAACAGGGCAGCGTAGTGTAGCGGCGTGCGGCCCAAACAGTCGGTCACCTGGCAATGAATAAGCATCTGGCCCTGAATTGGTTGTGGGTAAGTTGCATGTATTGTTATGCGACCGTTACTAAACATGTAGCTCGTGTCGTTAAATTGTTAAATCACATTACAGCTAGTTACAGTTACATTGCTGCACTATATAGATTGCAGTTAAGCGGTTAACCTTTCACCACTGTAGATATAGACATGTACAAAATAAGTAGATTACGAATGCTCGCAAAACCAGCTGCGGCTACATTTGTGTGCTTTACTTCTGGTTAGAAGGACAGTTATACAAAATGAATGAAAAATCACTCACCTGAAAGTGTCCAGCCATGCTGCCCAGGGCTTTCAAATAGTCCAAGTTCTCATCCTTGACGGCTGCAGCCATCAGTGCCGGAAGAAACTCGTCTCGAATAGCGCCGGCGTCCTCGTCCGTGGGCAGATTGAATGCGTCGGCGAGTTTGCTAAGCAGTCGCTTATTCATCTTGCCGTCCTCAGAGTGCATTGTCGGATCGTGCAACTCGCCTCGGAGGCATTTTTGCATCGCCTGAAATTTGCGCTCGCTGCTCCAGGACTTGGCGCAGATGTACATCAGCTTGGCTACGGCCGCCTCGGCCGTCATGTCGTGACCGGGACAGACCCCAATGTTGTATAACATCCGGCCTGAAAATCCAAGCAGAGAACCTCAAGTTCGGGTTTATACTGTTGTCATAGCTACAGGCAAATATAAATAATTTAGAAGCCAACCTGCCGCGTAGAGGCTCATCACGGAGCCTTTCTGGCACTGGGTAATATTGACAATCATGACGCCACGAGCAACCGCCTTTTTGAACACGTCGATCACGTCCTGTCTGAGTACGGGAATGTTGCCGGAGCCGTAGGACTGAAGCACGACGCCCTCTATCGGGGGAGCCATGCACGCGGCGATAGTGGTTGGGGAGAGCGCGGGAAACAGGCGCAGAATGGTGACATTCGAGGACAGCGCGGTGCACACCTGGAACGGCTGCAGCTCCAGTGGTTTCAGCACAAGCGGCCAGTTGACGTCTATGTGCAGGCCAAGCGTGGCCAGGGGCGGAAAGTTCGGGCTGAGGAAGGCCTTGAATGCCGTGGAGCTGACTTTGGTGACGCGATTACCGCGGTAGAGATTGTTGTCGAAGAATACGGTAACTTCCGGGATGGAGAAATGTCCAGCAATCTGAAGGGCGCCTGCAGGTTTACGAGTAGACGTGAAATCCCATTAAAATTTGTATTAAAAAGCTTTGCATAAAAAATGACACTGCACTAACTACGTGAATGTAAAAAACCTTGCTGCATGCGTGCCAGACCAACTCTGCCCCATCTGAAGAGTACTGCCGGACAGACCATCGAAGTACGTCTCATCCCCTTCCCCTAATTTATTTTCCTCCGGTCTGAAAAAGCATCACTCTAAATTATCCTCAATTTTAGCTTCAGCTGTGCAAAAGTACATTTTTATGCTCAATCAGTCTAAGAAGTATGCCACAGGGAGAATGTACTATAGCCCGCTCCGGACAGGAATTAGCTATGCATAATTCCAGCGGCCAAACTTGCCTAGAAAATTGTCCCGACCGTCGCTGCGAATTTCAAAGATGGGAATCTGCGCCCCAGTGATGACGACAGTTTTGCCCAAATTCTCGAACATAAACGACAACACGGAGGCCGTGTAAGCCAGGGTGTCGGTGCCGTGCAAGATGATGAACCCGTCGTATTGCTTGTAGTTGTCGCTGATGTCCTGCGCGATGCGAACATAGTCGCTAGAGCTGATGTCGCACGAGTCAATAACCGGATCGTACTCAATTATCCGATAGGCAATGGGAGGCTCGGTCTGGGGCAGCAGCATGAAGTCACCGAGCTTAGTTTTGACATGCTGGTCGTGGAACAGGTCGCTCTCTCGTAGCGAAGACTCGAAATAATTCGGCACAGATTCGTAGCCTTTGCCGAGGTCCTTCATGCCGATGGTACCTCCGGTGTAAAGTACAAGCACTTTACGCGCCGTGAGAATCGGGTCGATGGACATTGTGAACGTTGAAGGTGAATTAAAAAAAGTTACAAGGAAGTCCTATGATAATTCAATATTCTACAAATGCTAAAATGTTACTTCGTTAAAAGACTAAAGAATGGTGACATACTTTTATTGAGAGGCAATAAAATTCAGTTCGGAGGTGGGCGCTGAACCAGTTTGGGTAGGTTGGGGAGGGGTCTAGGGGGGTTTGGATTGGTGACGGAGGCCTGGGTGGGTTACACAGGGGTAGAGAGGTTTGAAGGCTTCTCTGACGCGAAGGCGTGTCAGATCCAGTTCTGACTGGATCTTGTTATGTTATATAGATGTTAGTTGAGGCGCGGGGCAGACCGCCGTGCCCGCATTGCCCCCTAGCATCAGCTCAAGAAGCCTGGACAGAGCCCGCACAGAGCTGCACCGGCCATGCACTGAGAGGGTGTGGTCATTAGAGCGTTATGACCTTGCGACAAAATTTCCTGCTACCGCCTACTAGGCATGTGCAATTCTTAACCGACCGCTGGTGCCCCCCTTGCCCGCGACATTTTAGTTAGTGCAACAATTGCATATTCAGTTACTTTTTATAACCCTGCACAATGAACAAATGAAGTTCACTGTAAGCGTTTCGACCAATGAACATTTTTGTCTTTTAAACTGGCTGCCCTTACGGTGCAAATTTCAGACTAAGTTAAGCGGTGAAATTAAAAAAAATGGGAAGCACTAAGAAATAGTGCACGAAGCTGCTATTTGAGTTTTTCGAGGAAGTGAAATTTCGGGATTGTGAAAGCGACCCCGATGAAATACGATAGAAGTGAGTCCAATCCTTACGCTTCCACGTCCAATATTTAGGATTCCATGGCTATTCATTCTCTAAGCTTCCTTAGAGTGCAAAAGAATATAGCTTTTTGCAGCCTATTTGGGCTTACAAGCATGGAATTTAATCTGAGATAGCCCAAAGCTTGGCAAAATCATTCTGTCTATGGCCCCAAGATGTGCCACAGCAGCAATCAATTTAATCCGATAAGCATCAATTTAATCCATCATCAATTCTCTTCACTACATTATTCCGCTTTATTTTACATTGTACTGAAACACTAAACACTAAACACTAAAAATCAACATATAAAGTCGTAACAAGAAGCGAAAAAGCAGGCAAGAAAGTCCGATTTTACTAACGGCAGGATCATATGCAAAATTCACTGTCGAAGGCTTGATCAATTGACGTTTTCTCCCGCTATGCAAGCCGGCACGAATCGTAGCATTTGCCGATACCAACCAGCGCATTTTATAGGGGTGATCGCAGCCGTAGCAGCTTCAGCAATGCGTTGAAGCACAAGAACTCTCCACTGACCAAGGGTGGTGTCTGGAGGAGGCTGATCAAGCTCCTGATGCACATTCGGATTACTGAGCTCCTGCTTAATCATGGCTTTCAAACATGAATGTGCAGACTCAACAGGATTGAGGAATGGACTGTATGGTGGCAGTTGGACGAGTTGAAACCTGTGCTGATACATTTCTGGAACTCGGGCTCCATTATGAAACCGTGCACCGTCCATAATTATGCAGAATTGCTCCTCAGCATCTAATCCTGCAGCTTCAAGCAGAGATTGCACCAATTCATCGTGCGATATCCTTGGGATGCTCACCTCTGTCAAGTGCTTCTACCACCAATTTATGGCATTCGTTGGACAATTTCGCGTATGGGCCACGATTATGGGGTTGATCTTGTTCTTCCGCAGCAGTAGCAAACGATGCTTCGCTTTCCTCTTCAACTCCGAAATCGCTCATCGCTTGAGAGTTAGTGGTGATGATAGGCGCGGCTGGAGAGTCTAATGGATCAAATTGATGCTTATTGGATTAAATTGATTGCTGCTGTGGCACATATTTGGGCCATAGACAGAAATATCTGGCCCAGCGTTGAGCTATCTTGGATTAATTTCAATGCTTGTAAGCCCAACTAGGCTGCAAAAAGCTATATTAAATTTCTTTCGCTCTTTCATATATTGGCATGGTACTAGGCCAGCGCATTCAAATGGCATTAGCACGGCTGTGGTATGGCAGCTGCTGTTGAGTGACCCAACGGATCTGCGACCACTGACTCCGGCCAGCCTTATTTCCCCGAGCCATTGCATCGACGTCCCAGACAGTAATGTGGAAAACTTCCCCCCGCCTTCAGGCTCCTCGGGCGCCGATCAACTTCGGGCTCTCTATCGACGCAGAGTGCAAATTATTGACGACTTCTGGTATCGTTGGCGCCGCGACTACATCCAACACCTTCAGTCAGTACACCTACAAGATCGACGTCGCTTCCGGGGCCACTATTATCAGCCTCAGGTGGGACAGCTGTACCTTCTATCTGACACAACACCTCGCTCCAGCTGGAAGACCTGTCGGATCGTCGATACCCATCCCGATGCTCAAGGTGTCACACGATATGTAACCATCCGAACAAACACCGGCCACGAATCCCGACGCTCGGTGACGCACCTCGTGCCGCTTGAAGCTGATCTGCCAGAGCGCGGACCCGCGCTTCAGGACTGCGACTCCGGACTGAAGCCTCAAGACGATGGCGTGATGGGCCTTGAGCCAACATCCAATCTCACCTCACCTCAGCCCACAGAACCCATAGCCGAGGCGACCCCAATCTCGGCCCGCGCACTCCGAGTGCTGAGACGCCAGCGTATTCGCGATGCTCTTCCGTGACCAGTGATTATTCGTAACTGATTATAATACTAACAAATATGATTGCATAAACTAACACTTCAACAATACCATTCTTTGAATTCAAGTAGCAGTTTATCAAAAAGCTAACTAGCTGCGTTCGACTATTCGTGCGCCCCCCCCCAATCTGTCGGATCTAATCCTCCCAGTTATTAATTGCCTGATTTTGATTTATTCTCCTAGGCCAATATTTATTACTAGTACTTTAGTCGCAGCTCCCCAAGTGCTTTATCTATGGTTAATTCCTCGCTCTCGCGATACAGGACCCAGCCTTCTATCAGCCTCGCGGCTCTACGCTAAAATATCAAATACACGCTTCCACAACACTCGTTAATTATTGTCTCAAACGACAAATTGTTATTGTCTTAAGCGACAACGTCCAATATTTAGGATTCCATGGCTATTCATTCTCTAAGCTTCCTTAGAGTGCAAAAGAATCTTAAATTTCTTTCCCTCTTTCATATATTGGTATGGTCCTAGGCCAGAGCATTCAAATGGCATTGGCACGGCTGTGGTATGGCACGCTGCTGTTGAGTGACAGAAAATTCCATATCCAATCGTCTTTCTAAAGCGTAGAGTGGAGACACAGAGTTAGGGGTCAGCAGGGACGCTAGCTGGACCGCTCTCTAACGCTCGTCGCGTCTCAGCAGCCTTTTGTCACTGCATGGGTTTTTTGTACTTTTATCGACCTAATTCGTTGGGTTACAGTTACAAGTAAAGTCTAACTCTGCTGCCTCTCATTTCCCCGTTGACCTTCACACGTGCTTTATTTCTGCAGTGCAGAGCTCCATATCTTCTCACTGTCCGTTCTTTAAACTTTTGCTCCATGCCTAATTTTTAGTGCTTGCTGTGACGCCGAAGTGAAAGATTAGCCCCAGGAGTTTTTGCCTAGTGGCTAGTGCATCCAACTTATGACCGGAAGGAAGGTCGTAGGTTCGAGTCCCGGCTCTAGGAGACAGCAAGGCACTTAATCCCGCATTACTTCAGTCCACCCAGCTGAGATCGGGTACCAGTTTGAACTGCGGTCCCTCCAGCTAAGCAGGAGTACACAGCACTCGGATGCACCGCGCAGCTAGCTGTGGCTGTGCAGCTAGTGGGCTGTACATCTGATCGAAAGGTCAGGTGTCTAAATTCAATATAATTATTCTGCAATTCAAAACGCACAGTCTAATCCCTATAAAACGCAATTGACAATTCCTAGTAGATTTGCATAAATTTTAGCACACCAATTTGCGAGCGGTTCTAGGTCGGTGAAACATCAAACGAATAGTGAATGCAAATCGCTAAATAAAGCTACAAAATGATTTTTTATCGGCTTTCTTTGAAGTGTCGAGTTTTTTTCCAACTTACTCAATTTGATAAGGAAAGTTTGATAAGAGGCGTGTCGTCGTGTCTGACAAATGTCGGCGTAACAGAGAGGGCGCGCAGAACATGTTGGATTGCATTACGGTATAAAAAACACTAAAAATCCTGAAAAGATCAAATATATTGATAAAAAGCACAGGGCACGTTAAACGCAATAATGCTCGTTTTGGTTGCTAATTTTACAAAGTATTTAGCGTCCTTTGGGTTCTAAAATAAACTTTAGGTGCTTTTGAAGACACGTGGCAACATGCACCTTAAAATTGGGTAGTTTATACCCCTATATCACTATTTTTACTACTGCCAATGCTAGTATAAGTAGCATGAGATGAATAGATCATGTATAAAATGGAGTTGATATTAAATTAATAGGGAAAATGATGAATAATTTGAGCTTGAGCGGGTGAAATTTCAGTTGAAACTTACTGAGCTCCATGCGTTCTACAAGATCCTTAGATCTTTTTTGGCTATTAGGATAAAAATGGAACTTCAATTAATAGTACCTTTTAAATGCCTGGCACAAACCAGCAGGATGCATGACGCTATTTTTAACGCTAATTCTGTATAGGCTGTCAACAACCACCGCATTAATTAATCTTTAATTGACTATTTTAATTCATCTGTTTTTATCTTTTCTCATTTCAGTAGGAGAATGTCTCAATGTGTTTCTGCTTCAAGGCACGTGATCGTCATTGTGGCAAATAAAGTCTTCTTTCTTTTTATGGTGCAGATAAGGGTAGTTCTTGGAAAAAGTGAGAATTTAAGCGTTTTGTACGATGCAATGAGGATTGATCAAATGCCTATTCATTCGCTCTTGGTGCTTTTGTTTGAAACGGAAATTTTACGCTATTTTAACCCGAATCGACAAGTAGGCGCATATACATACAGTATATGCTCAGTTATAAAAATATTTAAAAAACATTGAAGTACTCATAACAAAAACTACATTTACGATGTATTCAGATTTTACTCCTTACTGGTTTGTTGGTGGTTATAATGTACTTTTACTTTTACTAAATACTTATATTCACCGAAAGTATTTCAAATCGAAATTTTAGTAGCTAACAATTTAGCTACCTATTTTTTTAATTTTTAGGTACCTTTTTGAAGAGAAATTAAAGTGGATTACATTGGACAGAAAAGCAGAATTAGCTAATAATAAAGAGCAAAAAAAATTGGCCAAACTAGACAACGTAATGAAAGGAAATTGGTGGTCCCACTTTCTTGCCAGCTTTTATGCCACTTTTTAGATCTTTCTCCCAGGAGTAAATGCAATGAAAAAAGTGCATAAAAAAACTTTAAGCCACACTACACAGCAACAGACTTCAGCCACAGTATACCGATGGATGCATCTTTTATTAACAATGCGAATAATAGGAAAATATTTAATTGGTTGAAATGAATAGCTTTTTATCATTTTTTCAATACTATAAAAGAATTACATACGATATTTAAATATCGATGAGGGATGCAATGAAGCCCAACTTTATTGTCATTCGGACTCATTCGGGTATTTAATTAAAGATTTGGTGATATGTCAATTGAAGTCCTAATCACCACTCATTTTTTAATGATTATTTACTTAAATTTCTATAGTTGTGGTTCTGCAATGACAAGATCATTCCGGGTCGTTATAATGCCCCGCAATAGCATTCGATCACAAATTGTTCCCAGCCAATCAATGTCCCCCCCTACAAGCAATATGGATGTCCATTGGCTGCATGAAAAGAAAAAAAAGATAACTGTAGCGTTTTCGCTATAGCCAACTCCACTTTCCCAAAATTAAAAATCCCGCAACTGAAAGTTCCTATGTGAGGCAAATAGAATGTTCAGCGACCTTGTTGCCGACTTTCGAGACATTGACGATAACGAAGAAGACTGGTCAGCCTCAGACGAGGACAAGAACTCAACAGGAGACGTTGGAGGTGCGTATTATGCATATTGATGGTGAATTTGTGCCTTGTGTGCCACTGGTCCAGGTTCGAACCCGCGTTGTAGGTTGGCTATTTTCCCTAGCGCGGTTTCGTGTGCAGGGTCACATTAATTTGGGGCCTTGTGCACGAATTGGTTGGGCTATGGGCCAGTTGTGCAATTTACGCCCATGAGGGCAACCCCCCAAGGCATAGAGAGTGTACATTCCTGGAACGACCGCTTGTACACCCTATGTGAGTGCGTGACTGGGTGCCGGCCTGTGTGTGTGTCTACGCCTGCATACCGTATTTAGTGTGACTGAACGCGCTTCAGGAGTCAGCGCAATGGACAGTCATGCCCAGTCGCTGGTTGTGGGACGTTGGCGCTTTAAGCAGGCGCCCTTTTTATGGTGAATTTCAAACTTTAGATGAGAACTTGCACGAGCTGCAAATTGCGTAAAAAGAGCAAAACCAGATTTTCTTGCCAATCAAGCAGCAGTCAATTACTTGTTGGTGAGGTGACTATGATTAATTCTACTCAAACCTAATGAACCGCTTAATGATGGCTCCGACAAACTTGAGGCTATAGAAGTCAACCAAGCAAGAAATAGGATGTGGATGAGCGAGTCATTGGAGCATCGACATGCTGGAGCTTTCTTGCCGGCTTATCAATACACGTGTTTCTACGAAATTCAAAGAGTTTCAAACTGGCAAACTTTGAGCCAGCAGATCCGATCGGGTTAGCAAGGGAACAGCGAACAGTAGGATCGCGTCGTGCGGTGCACTTTCCCGGTCAAATAAATTCGATCTCGAAGCCTCCGAGCTTCTCGAGTTTCTCCGACTAGCGCCACTCCGCCATCGTGACGGATGGATTTCAGACTGAAAGCTGATACGCAACTTCTGAGTTTGGAGGGGGGTGGGCGCCGAACTTGAATTTGCACTTTCAGAGTTTGACTAACTGATATATGAGATTACGGCTAACTATCCTAGTCGATCAACAACCATTCACTTAGACATATAGTTGGTTATTGTAATGTACAAGGCTTTTCTATCATTTCATGCACAAAGTAAGCAATTTTCAAGTCAGTTTTCTTTTTGTGAAATTTCGACACAAAATACTATTAAGCCAGAAGCTGTGGCAATTTTATTTAGCAACAGACATTTAACTATAGTCCTACTAGCAGTAGTGAGTTGGAAATATGAACTAAAATAGTAGCTGTAAAAAATTGGAATAAACACGAAAACAGTAAACTATAATTTTGAACATGCAAAGGCAAGAAGCTACAAGTTACAGAACTTGACACGATTATGAAAAAAATTATGAACGTTTTTTATAATTACACACAAAATGGTTAAGAACGATGGTTAAGAGAAAAGCTACAGGTTGGCTAAGTTTACGCTAAACTACTGGACAACCTAAGTGTTGATAAAAAGTAATACTTTAGACAGCAAGCTTATAAATCATGGTTAATGAAAAGTGCAAATCATTATGAGCGTTCATTCAGGTGTAGACCGACCACCGAATTAAAAGAATACGCTCGTACGCGCAGCTGCTTCTGCTACTCGTTGTCTTTGTTATCTGGCGGAGCCTCGGGAGCAGCGGCGACTGGCTCGAACTTGCTCTCCCGTATGGCCATCTTCTTGCCGCGCAGATCGCTCTGCGGCAGGTCCTTCGGCTGGGCGCTGATGCAGCCGCCAGCCTCGCGTAGGAATTGCGCAACCGCAGCGCGACAGAAACGCTCCGCCTCGGCCAACGGCGTGAAGCCCCAGCGATCCTTCGGGTTGACGTTGACCTCGCAGACGTCAACGAGGAATGTGACGGTGTCCAGGTGACCCTCGGCAGAGGCCACGTGCAGAGCAGTTCTGCCGTCATAGTCGGCGATGTTCATGTCTGTGCCGCAGAGGAACACCCGCCTGCGGAGTCGAGAAAAGCAAATGCCATTATTAATATTCTCCACTGAGATTATATGCTCGGTATTTACTGCTTCATGTTTCTGGAACGTCTGTAAAGTGTCGACGTGATCAACTTATTGGCCACTGAATTTGGGGTTGGTGTGTTTAAGCTGTGCCTGCTTTGGGTTGGTGTGTTTGAGCTCTGTGTGCTTTGTGTTGGTGTGCTTGAGCTCTGTGTGCTTTGGGTTGGTGTGTTTGAGGTCTGTGTGCTTTGGGTTGGTGCGTATGAGCTCTGTGTGCTTTGGATTGGTGTGTGTGTGAGCTCTGTGTGCTTTGGGTTGGTGTGTTTGAGGTCTGTGTGCTTTGTGTTGGTGTGCTTGAGGTCTGTGTGCTTTGGGTTGGTGTGTTTGAGCTCTGTGTGCTTTGTGTTGGTGTGCTTGAGCTCTGTGTGCTTTGGGTTGGTGCGTATGAGCTCTGTGTGCTTTGGATTGGTGTGTGTGTGTGTGTGAGCTCTGTGTGCTTTGGATTGGTGTGTGTGTGAGCTCTGTGTGCTTTGGATTGGTGTGTGTGTGAGAGCTCTGTGTGCTTTGGATTGGTTTGTGTTTGAGGTCTGTGTGCTTTTTGTTTGTGTGCTTGTGCTCTGTGTGCTTTGGGTTGGTGTGTTTGAGGTCTGTGTGCTTTGGGTTGGTGTGTTTGAGGTCTGTGTGCTTTGGGTTGGTGTGTTTAAGGTCTGTGTGCTTTTTGGTGTGCTTGAGCTCTGTGTGCTTTAGGTTGGTGTGTTTGAGGTCTGTGTGCTTTGTGTTGGTGTGCTTGAGGTCTGTGTGCTTTGGGTTGGTGTGTTTGAGCTCTGTGTGCTTTGTGTTGGTGTGCTTGAGCTCTGTGTGCTTTGGGTTGGTGCGTATGAGCTCTGTGTGCTTTGGATTGGTGTGTGTGTGTGTGTGAGCTCTGTGTGCTTTGGATTGGTGTGTGTGAGCTCTGTGTGCTTTGGATTGGTGTGTGTGTGAGAGCTCTGTGTGCTTTGGATTGGTTTGTGTTTGAGGTCTGTGTGCTTTTTGTTGGTGTGCTTGTGCTCTGTGTGCTTTGGGTTGGTGTGTTTGAGGTCTGTGTGCTTTGGGTTGGTGTGTTTGAGGTCTGTGTGCTTTGGGTTGGTGTGGTTGAGGTCTGTGTGCTTTGGGTTGGTGTGTTTAAGGTCTGTGTGCTTTTTGGTGTGCTTGAGCTCTGTGTGCTTTAGGTTGGTGTGTTTGAGGTCAGTGTGCTTTGGGTTGGTGTGTTTGAGGTCTGTGTGCTTTGGGTTGGTGTGGTTGAGGTCTGTGTGCTTTGGGTTGGTGTGTTTAAGGTCTGTGTGCTTTGGGTTGGTGTGTTTGAGCTCTGTGTGCTTTGGGTTGGTGTGTTTGAGCTCTGTGTGCTTTGGGTTAGTGTGTATAACCACTGTATGCTTTACGTTAATGTGTTTAAGGTCTTTGTGCGTTAGATTAGTGTGTTTTGTGTTTTTATTTCTGGTTGATGCGTTTAAAGTTTTGAGTTTTAGTACGGAAGCTTCAAACACACCAACCAAAAACTTTGTTTTTTCTACGAGCGTAAACCTTGGGTTCGTGTGCTCTATGCACCTAACTATGCCCACACTGCTTATACCTAAGCGCCGAAAGGTCGTTATTGTAGGCGGAGAACAGGATCGACACGACCAACTCGTTCGACTGGCTCTCGTCGGTCCGCTGAGTGCGCCTCGGATCCAGCTTGTCCTCCGAGTTGATCAGCGAGTCGTAGTTGTGAAAGTTGAATTTGGCAACCAGCTCCTCGCAGAACTTGATGCCCCTGTGCGAGTTGCCTTGCTCATCTAGAGGCGGCGACCACAAAGCGATGCCCATGAGGTTCGGGATGACTAGCAGGATGACTCCGGAGACGCCTGACTTTGCTGGCAGGCCGCATTTGAATGCAAATTGACCACTGTAGTCGTACATTCCGCAGCTGTACATCAGCGACAGAGTGTCTCGAACTGCCTCGGCTGTGAGCACCCGCTCTCCGGTCATCGGGCAGATTCCACCGTTGGCCAGAGTGCCGGCGATGACCGAGGCCGAGCTGCAGGTGACCTCCACGGAGCACAATTGGAAGTAAAAGTCCAGCGTCTCTTTCAGATCCGTGCCCGGCGGGAAGCAGCCGTTCTCATTCATGTAGTGAGCCAGCGCGAAGTTGCGGTCGGCCGTGTCGCGCTCAGACAGGAAGGTTGGGTTGTTGAAGCCGAGGAATTCGCCTGAAGTTTTCATTGGATGGGTTCAAAATAAGTAACCATTGTTTATTCGGACGCATGCATGCTTGTGAGACATTGAGTATCAAAGAAAAACGAAGCCCCACCTCCAGCCATTCGCTTGTACTCCTGCATGACCATGTCGAACCTGTCAGCCAGTTTCCTGCTCCTCTGGATGAGGCTGCAGGTGACAATAGCCCCGGCATTAATCATAGGATTATGCGGAGCGTGTTTGTCATTGAGCGCGATTGAGTTGAAGCTGACCCCCGACGGCTCGTAGCCGACCCGTTCGTGCACTTCGTCGCAGCCGAGCTCGGTGAGGGCGAGCGCGTAGTTCAACGGCTTGCTGGTCGACTGCAGGCAGAAAGGGATCTTGTAGTCGCCGTGGTTGTATCGCTGACCGTCGATGGTGCAGATTGACACGGCCCAGTACTCTGGATCGAAGCGCGCCAGTTGCGGGATGTAGTTGGCCGGTGCGCCGTGCCTGTAGGCTCGGCAATTCTCGAATATAGTCCGAATCTGGTGCGTGAACTCGTGGAACTGCGGCACCACGAAATTGTTGTGCAGAATTGTCAGCAACATTACAGCATTGTCGCGAACCACCTCCGTGAAGGTCTTCTTGTCCAGGAAAAAGCAGTTCTTGGCGTCCTCCTCTGACTGGACATTGCGCTTCTGCAGGTTGCGAATGTTTTGAATACACTCGTGAAGGCGCGGGTCATCCAGCAGGATGCCGGCAGCTTCGATGCTGCGAAAGATTCGAGTGATCGCCACGCGGTTTCTGTTTGGCTCCTTCAACGTCTCGAAGGCGATCTCGCACGCATCGGCCGATTGCATCTCGCGAGAGCGACGCTCAACCTCGTCGCGAAGTACGCGAACATCGTCGGAGGAGACGCTCGACCAGCGACGGAGCGGACTCTGCATCTGCGGCTGACTGGGTAGGGGACGCGGAAACAACATAAGCAGCAATCAATCTGTACTTGGGGAACTTCTCACGTGTTGCTTGCTGGCGAGAATACATAAAACCCTAAATAGTGTTTTCCCGACCCAATGGAAAGCGAGGAAAGAAAACAAGTTAAGCGCATTAAATTTTCCATTCACCATCTGTTGCGCTAGTGCTGCAAAATTAAAAATAAAGCGCGCGAATCACGCCATTCGAGTTCATGGAAGCAGCTTGTAAAAATGGAAGCGTGCCTAGACAGCAGCACTTGACTATTGAGGCCTTTGAAGCGCTTGGCGGAAAAGGTTTGATCTCAAAGTGACAGATAAGATAATATCAACATGCAAGGTGACTCAAAAAGAACCGAAATACGACTTTATTTAGGTCCCGATGTTCGCTGCACACAGTGCTTTAAGCATTCCTTGTTCTATTCACTATCGCACACAATGCCGGTAGATCTGACTAGAATTAGTTGGGCAAAAAATGTCAAAAGGTAACATTTTATTTCTAATGAGTCCCTCTAAGCATACATTAGGTAAGATGCAATTGAAAACTTAGTGCAAATCGAGCAAACTCACCTTACTTATCAATGGTATACTCAGCTGAACAATTGCTTTAATGAAGCTAGAAAGAAACTTAACTGTTTCAAGTTATAGAGCTTAACTACGTACGCTGGCTGAATTGGACCCTATAGTAGAATTCTTTTTCTCTGCTTTTAGCCAAGTAAGCGGCGGGGGTTGCTTCTAGCAGAAGATTCAAATAAAAGGCTCAGTGGGTTAGAGTGCTGTGCAATAGAAGAAAAAAGAGGGGCTGAAGTCGGCGAAACATGAAAGGAAATTGAGGGGGAGATTAAAAATGCCTTGCTTAACTGCTTCTAACGAATGCATTCTTGACAACCAGCCACCAGTGCCACACCCCCCCCCCCCATTTAGTGTACAATGTACCAGGCGCCAACCCAATCTAGGGGCTGTGGCACTGGCTCTATAGGTCTCTCTTTCTGACCCTGGCGTATCTTTCTCACCCCCAACGTGTTCTCTTGAAACCCCGTGTGTCGCGCCACGCTACGAGCATAGACTAAAGACCATGGAGTTCTAAAAATATCATCTGGGATGAAAGCTAAATCGTTTGCTATATTTGTCTGCTGATCTGCCGTTAGAGGTTTTGTCAAGGACCACTAGAAGTTACTTTTGTAAGACTCTACTCTAGAAGTCCTTGGGTTTTGTTAGATGGTTTTTGTCGGATGCGCGTGCATACTTAATGAGCTACTAGTACCTAAAACTTTTCATGATTTTCTTAATATTTATGACTGTTTAGCAAGCACAATATCAATTATGACTCTATAACATCTTATTTTAATTAAGAAAGCAGATTTTCATACAGAAAAAAATAGCAAAAAGAGCGAAACTGTTTAAAATCAAAGGGGCCTCCCCTTATAAGGTATTTTTCTTTGCTTCCCTCGCAGATGCTATTGTCAAAACTCCTTAGACTAGACGAACGGACGAATTGAGTTCAAGGGGGAATCACAGTTTAAGTGCAAATTCAACTGGTTTAAGTGAGCAGCTGTATGCCTATTAGTCACTGACAAGAATTTGCTACCGTGGGGCAGAGTTTTTTGCATCGCATAGATCATTCTGAAGACAAAAACCTAAATTATTGGTATACTCTACTTGCAGTAGAGTAGAGGTAGAGCAAATTCTTGTCAGTGACTCTACTTGCACTCTACTTGCAGTAGAGTACAAAGTAAATAAAAAAAATTAACTAAAAAACAATTCAGATCATTGTGATAACAAAGAGTGTATAAAGACTCACAGATTAGACGCTTTATTTTGTGAAAATGCGAAAAATACGAACTCAAATCCAGCCAGCGGTCTCCTAGCTACTGATTTGACTGACAAGGCTGGCTAAGGCGATTAAATTCTGGCGAACTTTTATATATGATAATTACGAAGCGCAGTGCGCAACGCTGTCTGTTAGGCACTAACCACTCGGCACTCACCCAAGACGCCAGTGGCGTGACGAGCGCAGATTAAGCACCCACCACCCCAACTGGCAACATATGGCCAAAATAGGCGGCAAGGATTTAGCCGTCACAGTCCAGCTGAATCGCTTTTTTTCAGGTCAAATTCTCGTGGCGTTGGAGGACCAGAAAGATTTAGTTAGAACTGTCAATCCTGTTGTCTACTGTTTTGAGAAAAAGGCAATGATTTTGACAGACTAAATGTGTCATTTGCGCTCGAGGTGACTGCAATGAAGATCAACAATCTAGACAAGCAACACTGCATGGTTTGGGATATAAACTGGCAATATTTTTGCATCGATAAAAAATTGAGACACCTTAGCTTTCAACCAGATAGATGGACAGCCCTGTCTAGACCCACGACATTCCGGTCATATTAATCCACTACAACTCCTATGCATAGACAAGGTGGAGACAGTACAGCGATGCAGTTGACTTCAGAATCTGTTTTACTGGAATAGATTTGAAACAATTATTTGAAAAGATACCGGATAGAGACTAAATAGAGTTAGACCTGGAATTGAGATTAGATACTACTTAACTACTTATAGTTTATTGTGCATTGGATCACAAGGCTAACACATCAACAAAAGAATACTACGAGCGTAAAAGAAAAAGCTTGGCCTTGTCCAATGACCGAGCGCCACCAACCAGGGCGGGTACGGCAGGCTGCAAATAAACGTCAGCAAAAACTTGCGAACACCCAACAGGAGACGACGCAAGTTTTCATTTTTAAATCAAGCTAGCAACGACAAAACTAGACAGAAGTTGACGGCTGATTCCAAATGCCAGAGAGCCATGGACTCGGAGACGGAGTCCGTTGGGATCATTTCTAATCGATTGCAGAAATACGAGCTAATCGAGTCCACTCGTGAGTTCTGCAGTTTGGGATAAATTATCGCACATCTTTGCTAAGGGAAGCTGTATTGGTCTCTCAAAAAATTTAGAGAAGTGTCATGTTTTCAATTTGTTTATCAAATTATGCTTACCCCTTGATAGTTGCACTTTCTATATTAGAGACTAGATCTGTGGTCTAGACTGAGGTACTGCACACTGGGAGTTTGTGAATTTTTAAATAGTACTTTAGACTAGTTTGTGCATGGAGTCAACCTCGTAGAGCACACATCAGCATTGCTTCATTTCACTTCTATCGCTTCTAATCTCTCATCCAATATTCCTTCCCCTACCGTCTCCTTTTTTACTAAGATACTCGTATTCTCGACTACCTTGCGTTTTTAGAGTAGACAGATACACAACGCCAAAGTGCTCAAAATGTCCCGCTTAGAAATCTGGTCAGCAAAAGTACGAGCTCGTTTTTTAATAAAATCAGATACCCGACCTTTCAACCAGATGCACAATAATGCCCACAGTACAGCCGCAGCTAGCTGCGCTGCGCATCTAAGAGCTGCTGTGTACAGCTGTTCAGTACTGACGGGCTGGAAGGGCCACAACACCCAAACTTAGATGTTCCAAGTTCAAACTGGTACCCGATCTCAGCTGAGTGAACTGAAGGAATGCGAGGAATTAGGTGCCTCTTAGAGTCAGGCCTCAAGTCCAAGACCTTCCGGTCATAAGGCATTAGCCTAACTACCTTAAAGGGTAAATAAATCAAAATTTTGTACCAGAAAAACACATAGAAGCATCGCACTATCTTGAAAACTTTGCAGACTGCCTGCTGCCCGAGGAGAGCCGGTCATCGAGGCAGCAACCGAATGGCGACAGGTCGGCCAGGCAGTTCCTCATGGACTCGACGGAGCAGGCCACCTCCGCCACGGTGCTTCAGTACCCCAATCCGTGGGTGCGTCGGTCGCACCACGCGGCACCAAATTCTTCATCCGCTGACCAGCATCACCAGCTTCATCAGCAACTGTCGCTAGCCAATAACAAACCAACGTCCGGTGCAGCCGCGCCGCTCAGCCTCTTCGACATAGTCCGGCAAAACTTCATCAACTATTGTCAGACAACTTCGCTGAGAGGAGTGCCGAAAATTGTGAAGACTAGCGACAAATTTTTGCGCCAAATCTGGATCCTGTTCACCTGCACCTTCTTCCTGGGCTGCGTCACCTGCCTGGCACTAATCATCAAACAGTACCTGGCCTATGACGTCATACATCAGCCTAGAACGGTTCGCAACTACCCAGTGCAGTTTCCCTCGTTCACGGTGTGCAACACTCGGCCATTCTCTCAGGCGGGCATTCAGTACATCCTTGATCAGGGCCTGGTACTGCCAAAGAACTACAGCTACTTTGTGGTCGAGGCGATGAGAAACACAGTGAAGAACCAACGAGGAGTCGGATTCAACGACACAACCAAAGAAGCGTTGAGCACCATCTTCGAGACCAAGGGCTACTTCGAGAACGTGCCGAAAGGATTCGACATCACCCGCCTGGGCCACACCCTGGACCAGACCATCCTGGTTTGCGAGACCACCATTCTGGACAAAGATTTTAAGCGTTCAAAGTTCTGCGAAATGATTGGCACCTGGACGAGAACCTACGACAACAAGTTTCTGAATTGCTACACCTTCACCGCTGACGAGGAAAACACTAAGAAAATCCTCACGGTGAGAATCATGGCTTACACCAACGAGAGGAACCTCACTAACTGCCCGGATTGCAGCAGCTTCCCAGCCACCCAGGTGTCGGGACTCCGCGTCCAGCTGCACAACGCCGGCAACTATCCGGAGGTGCAGGAGGAAGGCCTCAACATCCGGCCGGGCAGCCTGACGGAGATTCGATTCGAGACCAAGCAGTGGGTGATGAAGGAGCCGCCGCACGGCCGCTGCTCCAAGCGGGTGCCCCCGACGGTGCGATTCAATGGGGACAATTTCACCTACAGCTACCAGGCCTGCAAGAAGAAGGTGCGCGCGACTTTGGGCTATCATGCTCTCTATCCTATTTCTCTACGCTCGTATGCCCATCTCACCCTCTCCAGCCTCTTTCTCACAGTTTATCTCACCCTCTCTACCCTTTTTTCTCCCACTCAATCTCACCCTCTCTACCCTCTTTCCCACATTCTATTTAACTCTCTCTACCCTCTTTCCCACAGTCAATCTCACCTTCTATACCCTCTTTCCCACAGTTCATCTCACCTTCTCTACCCTCTTTCCCACAGTCCATCTTGCTCCTCTCTCTTCGTAGTAGAATCGGCTAGAATGCGTATCTGAGCAATGCAGACATGCCATTGAAAATGAAATTCCTCGTACATTCCTGCTAAATTAAATTCTGTTCACAAACAGAAAAACTTCTTGGTAGGCGTAACCAGCTAGCAAAGTCCATTAATTCATTATCTTTTACCCAGTTCTTCCTGTTATTATTAAAAAAAGTCCGCTGCGCCTTAGCTCTCTCGGTGGACGCAATCGGAAATGGGGCAGCTGTGATTATCAGCAAAGTTGCCAAGTGGAAAAAGTGACGCTCAGCAACAGGCAGGCGCCTGATGGAACTAGCAAAGAGGCCGAGAGCCGCGACCACATAAAAAAGGTCCACATATATAGCAAGCAACACAGATACAGTAGTCGCAGAGTACTAGGATACATGATGGAGAGGAGAGACTGGATGGGGCTGACTGAGGTTTTTTTCTGTGTTTTGTGCGGGCTGGCAACCATAAAGGTGGAAAGGTGGAAAAATATCAGAAACAGCCAGGAGCGGAAAGGACTGGCATTGTGGATGCTGGTTGCACAGGCTGCGAACTGGCCATAAACACTCGGTTCCTGCCTCAGTTCCTCCTAGCAACCATGGTGACAAGTCGATCGAGACCAACCAGAGAGAGTGGGTCGGCTATGTCAGTGATGGATCGACGCTGGCAAGTCAGATGGCTGTTTTTTCTAGCGTCTGTCCTCGGATTTCAAACAATAAAAAGCGAAGAAGCCTTTCAAATTTACTTTGCCCACGGCAAGTTTATCGACAAAAGAGCAACAAAATTTGTGCTTTTAATCCAGCCAAAACTGGGTAGATTGAAATGTCAGCAGGCGAAGCTGTCAAAGTATCTTTTGATGGCCGGGATGTGTTTGACTGCCATCGCGTGGGTGACGCGGAGAAACACCAAATGTTTATTTCTTAGAAAAGATTCCGTATAAACAAAAGAACTGTCGAAAACTAAATTGTTTGAGCCGAAAATTTATCTGAAAGACAAAATTTTAAAGTTTTGTCTTGTAAAACTTTGCTATAACTAACAGCTTCAGGCTCAAACCCTTATCCTTCATGCTAGATCTCAAAGTTAACTAGCTGGCACTTTTCTCCTATCTCTCATCGCCTTTTCTCTCGCCTCACCTGTTATACTCTCATCTCCTCCTGACCTGTTCTACTCTCATCTCCCCGTGACCTGTTCTACTCTCATCTCCCTGTGACCTGTTCTACTCTCATCTCCCCCTCGCCTGTCCTACTCTCATCTCCCCCTGACCTGTTCTACTCTCATCTCCCCCTCGCCTGTCCTACTCTCATCTCCCCCTCGCCTGTCCTACTCTCATCTCCCCCTCGCCTGTCCTACTCTCATCTGCCCCTCGCCTGTCCTACTCTCATCTCCCCCTCGCCTGTCCTACTCTCATCTCCCCGTGACCTGTTCTACTCTTATCTCCCCGTGACCTGTTCTACTCTCATCTCCGCCTCACCTGTTCTACTCTCACCTACGCCTCGCCTGTCCTACTCTCATCTCCCCCTCGCCTGTTCTACTCTCACCTACGCATCACCTGTTCTACTCTCACCTACGCCTCACCTGTTCTACTCTCATCTCCGCCTCACTTGTTCTACTCTCACCTACGCCTCAACTGTTCTACTCTCACCCACGCCTCACCTGTTCTACTCTCATCTCCGCCTCACCTGTTCTACTCTCATCTCCGCCTCACCTGTTCTACTCTCACCTACGCATCACCTGTTCTACTCTCATCTCCGCCTCACCTGTTCTACTCTCACCTACGCATCACCTGTTCTACTCTCACCTACGCCTCACCTGTTCTACTCTCATCTCCCCCTCACCTGTTCTACTCTCATCTCCCCTCGTCAGTTTTCTCTACCTTCACACCACTGTTGTGTTTTTCTCTTGCATACTCACATGCCTTTCTTTAGTTTTTAAATGAAAATCAAACACAAAGCCGACATCCCCACTGCCGGTCCGCCAGCTCCTACACGAGGAGATCATGAAGAAGTGCGGCTGCCTGGACAGCACCATCCCCCTGCCCGACAGCATGCAAAACACCGGCCTGGACTTCTGCGGCCGCATTCCGTCTAGTCAGTTCTCGCTGCAGCGGGACCACATCCAGCGGCACAACCATTCGACTGGGGACGCCGACAACCACCAACTAAGGACGATGCCGAGCTTTCATTTCGACTCGGATTTCAACGAGTTCCTACGCAGGATAACCTGCAATACGGCGATTTTCAAAGCGTCGAGTCACGCCACCGCGCACCAGTGCTTCACGCCGTGCACTTATTACACTTATTCGACCACAATCAGCACCACCAACTGGCCAACTAAGGCTTATCTGTACGAAATAGTGAACGATTTCCGGCACCTGCGCAATCGAATCAACGATCTGCACGCGCGTGGGAAGATGTTCAGGAACGCGTCCTACTTGGACCCGGTGTTTCATCGGCTAGAGAAAACCTACGGACCGTTGAACGAGGCCAAGAGCCCCGATGAGGCCGAACGGATGCTGCGCAGCATCGACTACATCCAGAGCAACTTCATCGAGATCCTCATCAATCGGGGCAAATCGAATTTCGACATTGAAAAGATCGAGGAGAAGGCGGTGATCTCGTTGACCTCGCTGCTCAGCCAGATCGGCGGCCTGTTGTCCATCTGGGTGGGCCTCACATTCGTGTGCATCGTTGAGATTGTGGACCTGGTGTACAACATCTGCGTTATGTACAGCGCCAGACAGAAGGATGCGTCGCACGGGGCTGCGGCTTGAGTGAAAGTTTTCATGGAATGATTGGGAATCCCTTTGATTGCATGAATTTATGAAAATGACCGAATTGTTTCCTTGTACACGCTTTCTACACATCGCCAATCCATTTTTCCAAAAATCAATTCTCTGCAGTAATTTAGACACAGACCTTTCGACACAGATGTACAAACAGCCAACGGCACAGCCTGTGTACATTGCAGCTTGCTGCTCAGTCCTGACGGGCTGGAGGGGCCGCAACATCCAACCTAAATTTTTCCCACTCAGCTGGTTGGACTGAAGAAATGCGGATAAAACACCTTGCTAAAAGGCACAAACTGTCTTCTAGACATGGGGCTCGAACCCACGACCGTCCGGCTAAAAGGCAGATGCCCCCGGGTCGCTCCTTCACGACACTTTCTAAGAATCTCTTTTTCGACTTTCTATTGGCCACTTTTCATCCTTTTAAAGATTAAGATTTTACTAGAAAACTTCTCGATGTTGCCTTTTTGCGATTTATTCGTTAATTTTCTGTTTTATTGTACGCTTTTATTCTATACTGAATATTGATTATTAAATCACCCCTTCTGTCAGCATTTTGCATGTTAAAGTATTGAAAAAATGAATAGCTTTGCTTATAACACCTATCCTATTTGTATTAGTTCTGTTCTCGCTTCACTGTTTGATGCTGTATTAAATTTATTTTCCTACAAATATAGCTTTTGCGAATGGCGTGATAAAAACACGAATGCGACAGATGTACGACTTACTGTTGCATTCAATATTGTTAGACTAAGATTACAGAGCATCAATGCAGTAATTTTATTGTATCATCAGATTTTTAACTAACTTGTTCTAGCGTATATGACTGACAGACTGTAAGGATTCTTGAACGCTAAAGAGTGCGTCATAACGTCATAATGCAAAGTGCTGTACTTGTGAAGTGCCGTACTTGTGAAGAGTCGTGCTTGTGAAGTATCGTGCTTGTGAAGAGTCGTGCTTGTGAAGTGTCGTGCTTGTGAAGTGTCGTGCTTGTGAAGTGTCGTGCTTGTGAAGTGTAGTGCTTGTGAAGTGTCGTGCTTGTGAAGTGTCGTGCTTGTGAAGTGTAGTGCTTGTCAAGTGTCGTGCTTGTGAAGTGTAGTGCTTGTGAAGAGTCGTGCTTGTGAAGTGTCGTGCTTGTGAAGTGTCGTGCTTGTGAAGTGTCGGGCTTGTGAAGTGTCGTGCTTGTGAAGTGTCGTGCTTGTGAAGTGCTGTGTTTATGAAGCCCCTCTGACTCATTGAGTGACGGACTGGCTGAGACGAAGCCGATTAATATTTACCGCTTCAGACTCTATTAAAACCTGGGCGAATTAAAAAGTACTATTACTAGCACAGAGCAATTCCAAGGCCAATTGTCAAAGACAAGCATTCCAACGGGGGCGCGGCACAGGCAGATTCAACAGTATTTATACACGCCACAGATAGGAGGAGTGAAGGGGGCGAACAGCCGCACTCACCAAAGTTGCCCTACCAGCTGTCCTGGGAGGCAGTTCAGCCTATCCAAGGGGTCGCTTAACTGTCGGCCTGGGGGTTTTCCGCTTATAGCTAGCTACACTTTAGAAACTCTGCGCAAAAACGGGGAGGCAGCAGTTTCTAATTGCTTTAGAAGCCAGGACAGTAGCTGATGATCATCTTACGACTGTTGGGGAGCTAAGGAAGGAGCCCGTTTTAGTGATGGTACAAGTTCAAGCTAATTCAGCAATAAGTGTTTCTCGGTCGGGGTGTGTTGGGCGTTGCCAAAGTTTCTTTTTAGGAATTTCTACAGCTGATGAGGCTATCAAAAAGCTGCATCATAGAAGCGATTGAAAGAAACAAAAGGAGCAATTTTAAAATACGTAGTTACGAAAAGACGCAGATATCAAAATATAGATAGCTCAAGAGATACGTAGATTGATAGATAGATCGATCGATAGATAGATAGATAGATAGATAGATAGACAGATGGATATACAAAAAGATATACAAAAAGAGACTATTTTAAAGTATCTTTGGGGTAGAGTAGCAATTTAAGGAAGCAGGAAGCAGTAGGAAGCAGGAAGCAGATTTGTAAGATATTTTATTAGCAGTGGGAAATATATTTTTTCTTCGTTTTTCTTTGTAAAAAACGAAAAAAAATCTGAAGGAGGAGTGAAGGGGAGGAGTCAGATTTTTTTTCAGAAAAGAATCTGAAAGTCTTTGTTTTTTACTTAGTTTAGCAAGATCTACAATTAAAAAATAGTGCACATACATGTAAGTGAAAGTCCTGAACTATTATAACCTTTCCTGCATCTGGCTTGATAGAAAAATACATGGATAAATCGATAAATATCTAATTAAAAGTACAACAACGAAGCCAGGGACTTGAGCTAGCCAGTGGCAACTCGCTAATCGCGATTTCAAAATCTCCTTCGTAGGTGACGCTGCACTGCTCAGCTGCAGACGCAGGTGCTTGTGGCTGGAGGAGACTGCGCAGGAGACCATAGATCAAGAACCAAACGACTATTCCATACCATAACCATAAATAATAAACTCTCAAATGCGCAACGCATCGAAAACTTCACAGCAGCTTCAGACAGCAGCAGCAGCAGCAGCAGAGGCAGACTTGTGATGCCTAATTGGATAGAAAATAGGCAGAAAAATATTTCGCCATCTGTATATAGTAATTGCCTTGGAAACAATTTTTCTAGATAGACCTGCAGTGCAAGGCAAATTTCCCGATTCTGACTGGAAAAAAGCCATCGAAAAGCTGCGCGAGCGTCAAAGGAAAGGTAAAACTGCGATCCCTATAGACGGGATTCCATCACGCCTCTTCGATATTATGAAAATTTCGTAAATTTATTCGTTCATGACATAGGGAAAATCTAGCTTAGAGATGGAGAAATAGGCATGTAATTAAGATTATTTTCAGAATTAGAAAATCCCAACAATAAAACGAGCTATTATAGTTAATACATTTTCACATTTAAGTTAATTAAGACATCATGAACCCACTGATGAGATTAAGGACGAGGTAAAAATCTCACCTCCTGAGATTTCTTAAAAATACTCACAGTCACAGGAAGACTCAGAAGTAAATAATTCAAGGTAAATGCCAGTATCTTAAAGCATAGCATTAGCAGATGCTCACACAATATATTTGACAGTTGTTCTTATAACTATGTAAAGCTTACAAGGTGTGCTAAAATGCAGAAAATGCACTAACATTCGAGCTAGTACAAATCGGTATGAAAAATTCAAGGTAATAAACATAATCATTAGCATTAGAAATTACTAATAAGAGGCGTGCTCTAGAGTATAGATGAAATAAGGAGCGATTTTATCCAGGTGAGTTAAAGCCATTAGAGGGTCGCCAACAAGGAGAGAAACAAGGGGCGCCATGGGAGCGCCAACCATGAGAATTATAAGGGGCGCCATGGGAGCGCCAACCATGAGAATTATAAGGGGCGACATGGGAGCAGTCGCCGAGTCATCCGACGCCCAGGTGCATGCAGACAACCCTGGCCAAATTGGACACCAATTTATTACGCTGACACAGGCGCCGGCGTTGCTCGTTTCCTCCAGCATCCGGCGCCTCATCGCTGCTGTCCTCATCGAGTTGCAGCAACAGGCGCAGCCGCTGGCACAGTTCGGCATCGCTAACAACAGCTTCGGCTACCGTAGCCGCAACGTCCTCGGACTCCACAACCAGCAGCTGGCCGAGGACAGTCAGGCAGAGTCGCAGAACTTCAACACCGTCAACTTCGTCGACAGTCGCAAACGTCAGCATGAGACGCCGGAGACGCGTCAGCAGACCGGCGCCCAGCAGCAAGCGGGCATTGGCGGGGTCCGGGCAGCAGTTCGCGACGCCGGCTAGGGCGAAGCGTCGCAGCAGCGGATCAGCCTCGTCCAGCAGGCAGTCCGTCAGCACTCCGGGCACAACGTTGAGATGCCGTAGAAAGTCGAAATTCACCGGATCGTAGGCGAAGTTAGCCAGGTTCGCCAGGACCTGCCGGCGACTGTCCAAGCCGACGGCGGGCGAGCGGAACTCGGCGACCAGCTGGCGCAGGTAGGTCAGACGGCCGATGGCGTAGGGCCCCGACTGGCGCACCAGCTGACGTGGCGGGGTGAACATGCGGGACGGGATAAGCTTTAGGATGGCCTTGTTAGGTGAGGCTGGAACAGATCAAGTAGGAAATATTAATGTCTAATTTCATACGAACTGGGAGATGTGGATTTTTTTAAACGAACCCCAGATAGGGATTCCAAAACCCTATAAAATACCAAATAGCATTTAACATAAATCTCATCCATATAATTGGGTTTCTAGAATATCACCCGAAGTTTGGGAATCTTAGATAAAATCAACAATGCGATTAGGAAGTCTCATCCCTAAGAATGGGATTTTAAGATCCCACCTCTAAGAAGGGGATTAAGATTCTAAGATCTCACCCCTAAGAATGGGATTCTAAGATCTCACCCCTAAGAATGGGATTCTAAGATCTCACCCCTAAGAATGGGATTTTAAGATCTTACTCCCTTAGGAATAGGATTCTAAGATCTTACCCTTAAGAAGGGGATTCTAAGATCTCACCTCTAAGAATGGGATTCTAAAATCTCACCCCTAAAAAGGGGATTCTAAGATCTCACCCCTAAGAAGGGGATTCAAAGATCTCACCCCTAAGAAGGGGATTCAAAGATCTCACCCCTAAGAATGGGATTTTAAGATCTTACACTAGAGAATTGGATTCTAAGATCTCACCTCTAAGAATGGGATTCTAAAATCTCACCCCTAAAAAGGGGATTCTAAGATCTCACCCATAAGAAGGGGATTCTAAGATCTTACCCCTGAGAATGGGATTTTAAAATACAACTCAAAGAATAGGAATCTAAGAATCGAAAATATCGCATCTTTAAATATCCCAAGGCAGAGAAGCACAGAAAAGACAAGTTAACAAATGATCTACGAATGGTTTCCAAATATGCAAGTTTATTTTATTTACAAAATACTTTTATGCGATTATAAATTTCAGGTTAACAACCTGTTAATACTACTGATTCACAAAAGTAGTCAATCAACATCATTCTATAAAATTGCTTAACAAAAAACCCGAAAAATTTTTATCCTACAAGAAGCACTCAGGCGGGACATCCAGCCCCACAGCCCGACCATAGACAGTCAGCCAGCTCAGCACCGCCAGAGCCACGTCTCCGTCGTCGGGGACTTCAACAACTCTGCTAGACATTAACCTATCAATCAAGTCGGCAGTCCGACACGGATGCAGGGTGTACACAGGGCAGCCCAGCTGGGGATGCGGCACCTGCGAGAGCACCGAGGCAAGGTCGAAGTTCGCGCAATCAGCAGCCGCAGTATCAATTGAAGCCGACCGACCAAGATTGTTGCGAACAAAATCGGCAACGGAGGAACCGTTCAGGGGGACTCCGTCGGGCCGGCTAAGGCAAAAGTGCAGCACTGGGCAGGCGTGGGCGGAGCTGAAGCCGATGTGCAGCTGCACCTGGTGGGAGAAATCAGTGGTTCATATGGATTCTGAGATTTCACTTGTGAAATTGGGATTTTTAAATGTTAGCCTTGAGATTCGGATTCTAAACTCTCACCTAAGATTGGGATTCTAAACTCTCACCTAAGATTGGGATTCTAAAATCTCACCTAAGATTGGGATTCTAAAATCTCACTTAAGATCTACTATACTAAAAATGAAATGCTTGCTTGCTTGTAATTGATTTTCTCCCGAACGGCACAACCGACTTTGACCATTTCTTCACCAAAAGATGCCAAATATGGGGACAAATACTAAAAATGAAATGCTTGCTTGCTTGTAATTGATTTTCTCCCGAACGGCACAACCGATTTTCACCATTTCTTCACCAAAAGATGCCAAATATGGGAACAATTGTACACGTATTTTTATAAGCTTAACTTCATTGTTAAGGGGATTAAATATTCGAAAAACGAGTTTCTCTTATGCTGTCAATGCGAGGCTAAAAAAGGTCAAACTCGGCACTGGCAGAATGGTGATTTTATTTTAGATTGCGTCATAAAGTTTCCCTTGTTAATTATTGAAAAGTTGGGGCCACCAAATGGTCAAACACTGCATCGTCAAAATTGTGATTTTAAAAAGTTGCGTAATAAAGCTAGAGTACACTGTCCCAATTTCGGTTGAATTGTGGTGTCAAGTAAAGAAAATAAATTTCTCACCTAGCTAGAGTACACTGTCCAAACTCTGACTAAATGGTGGTCCCAAAATGAGATAAAAGTAATTCTCAGGCATCGTGTACATTTTTACTGCTTAAAATATTTTGCCAAGCTAAAGTATGCTGCGCTACTTGTAACCCCAACAAAATTGATTTAAAAGTTGGAGGGGAGAGAAAAATTGCACGAGGCCAAGAGTGTATACAATTATTCATAATTAAAGTGGGCCCTCTCGCTGGCTGGCCTCTCAATCGTGGTTCATAGCTCTGTTTCACACTGGCCAACAAGCTGTTGAAACTGTCTTATCCGAGAATAATGGTAAGTAATTGTCCGAGGCATTATCATATTTAATAAAACGTTAATGTTGGCAGGATTATAAGTTTAACAGTGCCTGTGCTCCTAGGCCTCAAAGCATCTCACTATTCTAGGCTTATAAGTCTAACAGTGCCAGTGCTCCTGGGCTCCTAAAAATCACTATTCTCGGCTTATGATGTCAACCAATTTCTTGGCTTATGCATCATGACTCTATGCTTTTGTGTTATTTTGATTTTTGGCTTACTTATCAAAATAATTACCGAATTATGCTCGTGGGCAATTCTAAATGCTTGGGGATAAAAAAGGTACATCGTGGGTAATTTAAATACTCAGGGGTTTTTTCGAATGCTTAGTAGGGTAAATGCTACATGCTCGGGAAAAAAATTGAATGCTCGGGGAAACGCTGCATGCTAAGAAAAAATCCAGAATGCTCGGGGGAAACGCTGCATTCTCGAGAAAATTCTGAATGCTTGAGGGGAACGCTGTATGCTCCGGAAAAAATTTGAAATCTTAGAGGAAACGCTGGATGCTCGAGGAAAATTCTGAATTTTTTTGGGGAAATCGCCAAATGCTGGTGAAAAATTTTAATTGCTGGGTGTAAACGCTGCATGCTCGGGAATCAAATTGAATGCTCGGGGAAACGCTGCATGCTAAGAAAAAATTTAAATGCTGGGGGGAAACGCTGCTTGCTCGGCAAAAATTCTAAATGCTTGGGGGAAACACTGCATGCTAAGAAAAAATCCAGAATGCTCGGGGGGAGCGCTGTATGCTCCGGAAAAATTTTGAATGCTGGGGGGAAACGCAGGAAAAATTCTGAATGTTTGGGGGGAAACCGCATGCTCGGGAAAATTCTGAATGCTCTGAGGGAAACGCTGCATGCTCGGGAAAACGCTGCATGCTCGGGAAAAAATTGAATGCTGAAATTCTGAATTTTAAATGCTCGGGGGAAATGTGACATGTTGGGTAATTATGAACGCTCAGGGTAAATGCTACGTACATGGTGGGTAATTCTAAATGCTTGGGGAATCCTACAAGGGCCACCAGAAGTCACTTCTACACTAGAAGTCCTCGAATCCTACTTGCTTAGGGGTAATTCTGAATGCTCGGGGGCCATTCTGAATGCTGGCGGTAAATGCTACGTGCTCGGGGGAATGTTAAATGCTCAGGGAAAATGCTACATGGTGGGTAAAATAATTTGCACAATTTTTTACGTCATTTGAATGTCCGCTGTAATCAGTGAAAAGACGTAGCATCAGTTTAGCAAACAATTGAACATTCTTAATATTTGTGCACCCCCAAGGTTCTAAAATCTCACCTAAGATTGGGATTCTAAAATCTCACCTAAGATTGGGATTCTAAAATCTCACCTAAGATTGGGATTCTAAAATCTCACCTAAGATTGGGATTCTAAAATCTCACCTAAGATTGGGATTCTAAAATCTCACCTAAGATTGGGATTCTAAAATCTCACCTAAGATTGGGATTCTAAAATCTCACCTAAGATTGGAATTCTAAAATCTCACCTAAGATTGGAATTCTAAAATCTCAGCCCTAAGACTGGGATTCAAAAATATCACCGTTTAGATTGGGATTCTAAAATCTCACCCTTTAGATCGGGATTCTAAAATCTCACTCTTTAGATTGGGATTCTAAAATCTTACCTCTTAGACACGAATTCTATTAAATAAAATCTCACTCCTAAGAATGGGATACCAAAATCTCAGCCTTGAGAAAGCGATTCTAAAATTTCACCCCTAAGATTGGGATTTTTCGATAAAATCTCAACCCTAAGATTGGGATTCTCAAATCTCAGTCTTAAGATTTGAATACGAAATCATAATTAAAACTAACTATGAATTAGGTGTATGTAAACTAGATACAGGTATTTTTTAAAGCGATTCACGTGGGATGGAAAAATGAGACGCACGGTACCCTCATCGTACACTATTAGCAGTAGTCAATAGTAGTGTTGATGGTATGCGACAAAACGGCCAAATGCAGGGCTGTGAAACCTAGCGGCTCACCTGCACAAACAAACGCTCCGTCTCGGTTCCAACCCGACGCTCCTCAACCAAAAAACTGGCCTGAAGCTCCAGCACCGGGGTGTCTGCCTCGGCGCCCACGGTTGCCAGGCGGAACGGGCAGGAGATTCGGCTCGATAGGCGGTCGCGTAGCGCCGGCAACGCCGAGTTGAAAGCTGCCCGGGACAGCATGAGCTGGGGGCGGGGCACTGGGCGGCTGCGGGTGGCCGATTCTAAAAGCGATAGAAGGGCGATTCTGAAGGCGATTAAAGGGCGATTGTAAAGGCGATTGAAGGGCGATTGTAAAGGCGATTGAAGGGCGATTGTAAAGGCGATTCAAGGGCGATTGTAAAGGCGATTGAAGGGCGATTCTAAAGGCGATTGAAGGGCGAATGTAAAGGCGACTGAAGGGCTTTTTTTACAGGCGACTGAAGGGGGATTCTAAAGGCGATTGAAGGGCGATTGTAAAGGCGATTAAAGGGCGATTTCAAAGGCGACTGAAGGGCGATTCTAAGGGCGATTGAAGAGCGATTCTAAAGGCGATTAAAGGGCGATTTTACAGGCGATTGAAGGGAAATTTTAAAATCAACTAAAGGGCGATTCTGAAGGCGATTCAAGGGCGATTCTAAAGGCGATTATAAGGGCGATTGAAGAGCGACTTTAAAGGCGACTGAAGGTCGATTCTAAAGGCGATTAAAGGGCGATTCTAAAGGCGATTGAAGGGTGAATCTAAAGGCGGTTAAAGGGCGATTCTAAAGGCGACTGAAGGTCGATTCTAAAGGCGATTAAAGGGCGATTCTAAAGGCGATTGAAGGGCGAATCTAAAGGCGGTTAAAGGGCGATTCTAAAGGCGACTGAAGGGCTTTTTTTACAGGCGACTGAAGGGGGATTCTAAAGGCGATTGAAGAGCGATTTGAAAATCAACTGAAGAGCGATTCTGAAGGTGATTGAAGGGCGATTCTAAAGGGAAATAGCGGTTATAAAGTGGATCAAAAGACGATTTTTAAGAGTATTTTAATCGATAGTAACGAAATGACTTCTTCTGATGCAGCTAAAGTGATTAAATACAGTAAAAACTCTATGAATTATAATTTTTGACGAAAACTACTGATTTAGAGAAATCAATTTAGACAACCAGAGCATTTTATTTAAATTCGCTACAAAAAATAAAATTTATAGAAAAATCGAATAAACAAAAATCGCGGCTTGTCATGCTTTGAAAAATATTCATAAAAACCGGGTACAGCCAGATCAATCCTGATTTCTTTTCTTTAGAATCAAAAGCTAGCAGGGTGTAAAAATCGTAACCAGTAGAAAAAATCAACTCCTATCAATATATAATGGTATAAAGTACAATGCCAAGAATATCACTATGAAATTGCGTGCGTGGCCTTACGAATGTTTGATCAAAACTAATAAATCATTTTAACTGCAGAGTAATAATAGAAAGATGCATAGTGATAACACTATTATGCAGTACAAAATACAATTCAATGCCTTTTTATGTCGAATTTTACATACAGAAATACTTATTCTATGCAATAAGCGTGGAAGACGATTTCCGAAACTGTCAATACTGTCAATAAATATAATTTTGAGTGACAGGAATTCCATTTTGACTCATCCTGACCCACTTGATTTGACCATGACCCACTAAATTTAACACCTGACCCACTTGATTCTACGCTTGACCCACCTGATTCAATACTTGACCCACTTGATTCAGGACCTGACCCACCTGATTCAGCACTTGACCCACCTAATTCAACCCTGACCTACCTGATTCAACCCTGAAAAATCGAATTAAAAACCACGGAACAACTAAAACAGCTGTTAATGGCCACCTAATTAAAACCTGAACAACCTGATTCCAAGTCCAAATCAACTCGAGTTGAATGTTGCTTGCTACACGAGGCAATCGCCAAAACAAAGGCCAACTCAAAACTGAAAGAAACGGACAACCTTCAGTTCGATCAGCAAGGCCGCAGTGAGAAATATGACGTACACAACAAAAAGGATGCCGGCGTAAATTCGTCCCAGATGGAACCGGCTGAACACCGAGTAGGTGAGGGTGAAGCACAGGCTCACAGCCAGACTGCTCAGCAGAATGCAGCTCAACTCGCTAGTTGGCAGTTCAACACAATCGCTGCCCCGTTTAGCCATCAGGACGGTGAAAGACAGGCCGACGCCGACCATCAAGTTGAACATCGGGCCGCCGAAGCAGGCGGAGACGGCCATGCGGGGGTAGCCGCGTCTGGCCAGCGCCACGTTGCTGATCATGTCGCCGACGCTGTTGCCCCAGGCCAGCAGGGTCAGGCCCAGGATGGCTTTGGACACGTTTAATAGTACACCGAATGCCTGCAGAGGGAGCCGGGGGGGTTGATTCAGTGATGGCTGAGTGACGTCATCTGACCTCTGACCTAAAGCACAGACATACTGGCATACTGATACATCTAGAGACACCCCTGACATGCAGTATAGACACATACTGACACATCTAGAGACACCCCTGACATGCAGTATAGACACATACTGACACATCTAGAGATACCCCTGACATGCAGTATAGACACATACTGACACATCTAGAGACACCCCTGACATATAGAGACACCCCTGACACATCTAGAGACAGCCCTGACATGCAGTATAGCCTCTTGGTCCTTTCCGATGGCATTCCATCGACGCTCTGCCCGCAGCCCAGGTTCCTTACCAGCATCCCCCCCGTCAGGAAGCGCGCAATTACGGTAACTCCCGTGATATTCACTGCTTCACTGACGGTTCTCAAATCAACTCTGTCTCTGGTTTCGGTTACTGCATCGTGTCTGGAGGGAGTACCGCGGCTACCTACTCCCAGTTCACCGGCACGGGCTCTACCGTCTTTCAGAACGAAGTTCTTGCTATCAGCTCCTGTGCCGCGGAGCTCCTGAGCTCGCAAATCTGGGGGAAGAACATCACCTTCCACTCAGACAGCCAAGCGGCGATCCACGCCCTCGGTCGCACCTCTCCCTGCTCGCGGACAGTCCTCGACTGCATCTCGCATCTTAACTGCTTAGGTGCATCTAACAAGGTGTCCCTAAGGTGGATCCCCGGGCACTCCGGGCACCCCGACAACGAGCTGGCCGACAGCCTTGCTAAGGCCGGCTCTTCCGGGTCGCTTTTCGGCCCCATGCCCGCGGCTCCCACCCCTACTGCTGTCGTCACCGCTAGGATCAACCAGTGGGTGACCTCTCTCCACAAGGACAGATGGACGAGAACGCCCGATTGTCGTCAGTCTCGCGAGGCCGTTCCCTGCCCTTCGCCTGCCCTTCGTAAGTCCCTGCTTAGCCTCAACCGCAGGGACATCAGGGCTGTCACTATGGTCCTCTCTGGCCATGGCTGTTTTGCTAGGCACCGCTACCTGCAGGGTAAAATCTACAGTGAGGAGTGCCCCTTCTGCCTTTCTGGCGCAGAAAGCGCGGCGCATTTCATTCGTGACTGCCCCGTCTTTACCCAGGACAGGCTTAAGTATCTCGGAACAAACCCGGACCTCTCCGACGTTTACAGGCCCGAGAATATCTGCCAGCTCGTCCGTTACCTTCGGGCTACCGGGCGAGCAAACATCCACCTCCAGGATCTACCGGAGGAGGACCACGCTGCAGGACCCGGCGCCACCGGATCCCCCTGCACGACACCGCAGCGCTAGCTGCCCGTGGTCGCCAGGGGTTAGCGCAATGGACGGCCACCGCCCAGTCGCTGTATCCGGCCCGGCCGGATGCCCCCTGCAGCTAAGTCAAGTAAGTCAAGACATGCAGTATAGACACATACTGACACATCTAGAGACACCCCTGAAATGCAGTATAGACACACACTGACACATCTAGAGACACCCCTGACATGCAGTATAGACACATACTGACACATCTAGAGACTCCCCTGAAATGCAGTATAGACACACACTGACACATCTAGAGACACCCCTGACATGCAGTATAGACACATACTGACACATCTAGAGACTCCCCTGACACATCTAGAGACACCCCTGACATGCAGTATAGACACATACTGACACATCTAGAGACTCCCCTGAAATGCAGTATAGACACATACTGACACATCAAGAGACAGCCCTGACATGCAGTATAGACACATACTGACACATCAAGAGACAGCCCTGACATGCAGTATAGACACATACTGACACATCAAGAGACAGCCCTGACATGCAGTATAGACACATACTGACACATCTAGAGACTCCCCTGACACATCTAGAGACACCCCTGAGATGCAGTATAGACACATACTGACACATCAAGAGACAGCCCTGACATGCAGTATAGACACATACTGACACATCTAGAGACTCCCCTGACACATCTAGAGACACCCCTGAGATGCAGTATAGACACATACTGACACATCTAGAGACACCCCTGAGATGCAGTATAGACACATACTGACACATCTAGAGACAGCCCTGACATGCAGTAGAGACACATACTGACACATCTAGAGACTCCCCTGACACATCTAGAGACACCCCTGAGATGCAGTATAGACACATACTGACACATCTAGAGACACCCCTGAGATGCAGTATAGACACATACTGACACATCAAGAGACAGCCCTGACATGCAGTAGAGACACATACTGACACATCTAGAGACTCCCCTGACACATCTAGAGACACCCCTGAGATGCAGTATAGACACATACTGACACATCTAGAGACACCCCTGAGATGCAGTATAGACACATACTGACACATCAAGAGACAGCCCTGACATGCAGTAGAGACACATACTGACACATCTAGAGACACCCCTGAGATGCAGTATAGACACATACTGACACATCAAGAGACAGCCCTGACATGCAGTATAGACACATACTGACACATCTAGAGACAGCCCTGACATGCAGTATAGACACATACTGACACATCTAGAGACACCCCTGAGATGCAGTATAGACACATACTGACACATCTAGAGACACCCCTGAGATGCAGTATAGACACATACTGACACATCTAGAGACAGCCCTGACATGCAGTATAGACACATACTGACACATCAAGAGACACCCCTGACATGCAGTATAGACACATACTGACACATCTAGAGACACCCCTGAGATGCAGTATAGACACATACTGACACATCAAGAGACAGCCCTGACATGCAGTATAGACACATACTGACACATCTAGAGACACCCCTGAGATGCAGTATAGACACATACTGACACATCAAGAGATACCCCTGACATGCAGTATAGACACATACTGACACATCTAGAGACACCCCTGAGATGCAGTATAGACACATACTGACACATCTAGAGACACCCCTGAGATGCAGTATAGACACATACTGACACATCTAGAGACTCCCCTGACACATCTAGAGACACCCCTGAGATGCAGTATAGACACATACTGACACATCTAGAGACACCCCTGAGATGCAGTATAGACACATACTGACACATCTAGAGACACCCCTGACATGCAGTATAGACACATACTGACACATCTAGAGACACCCCTGACATGCAGTATAGACACATACTGACACATCTAGAGACACCCCTGAGATGCAGTATAGACACATACTGACACATCTAGAGACACCCCTGAGATGCAGTATAGACACATACTGACACATCTAGAGACTCCCCTGACACATCTAGAGACACCCCTGACATGCAGTATAGACACATACTGACACATCCAGAGACACCCCAAGCAGACACATCAGCTCAAAAAGGCCTCACCTGCAGCAGCGCCACAACCTCGTTAGCCACCAGATAGATGATCAGCACGGCAGTAACGAAGCCCAGCCAGGCCAGGGCGTCCTGCCACGCCGGCGGCTGATCAGTGTCGGTCCTGAACAGGGCCACAAGGCCAACAATGGCGAACACCGGAGCGCACACGTACACCAGCAGTACGGGAGAGTCCGCGGAGCCGGACAGGTCAACCCGGTAGAGTCCGCTGACCAGCAGGCAGACAATCGGAGAGACGGCCAGTTGAAGGCAGTTCAACGGTCGGCACCAGGCTCGCATCGGCTGCTCCTCGTCAACCAGCGGCACGACGAGATTCAACGGCAGCAGGCAGGGCGCCTTCAACAATTCCAGCAGCCTGGCAGCTAAGCCGGATTGGCGCCAGACTTCCCCATCGATTGGCGCCAGGCGACGCGCCAGTTGCGACAGCAACGACAACGTCGAGGACGACGAGGTGTCGAGCGAGCAGCGCAAGCGGCCGCCAGACGGCGACACCGAGGGCGGCGTGGCCAGGTCGACTGACTGCAACGATCGGGAGACGCCGATGTCCGCCGACGGGGCGTTGACGACTCGGCAGCCGCGAAGCCGATCAACCACTTCTTCGTCGTACTCGTCGCTGTCGCTGTCGTCGACTGTATTGACACCGTCGAGGTTGTAGCTGGAGGAGCAGGCGAGATTTTGATTGGAGACCATTGTCAATGAGATTTTTTGCAACTTCAAAAGATTTTTGAGAGATTTTAATCATACTTAATGAGATTTTGACAATTCATAAAGATAGTCAGGGGATTCACTGAGAGATTTTGATGATTCATAGCGAGATTTTGGAGATTCTTAGTGAGATATTATGATGATTCATAGCGAGATTTTGGAGATTCTTAGTGAGATATTATGATGATTCATAGTGAGATTTGCGATTCATAGAGATTTTGGCGATTCTCAGTGAGATTTTGACGATTTTTAGTGAGATTTTTGGCGATTCATAGAGAGCTTTCGACGATTCATAGAGATTTTGACGATTGATGAAGAGATTTTAGCAATTCAATAGAGAGATTTTGACAATTCATAGAGAAATTTAGGCGATTCTTAGTGGGATTTTGACGATTTTAAGTGGGATTTTTGGCGATTCATAGAGAGATTTTGACGACCCTTAGAGAGATATGACGATTCCCAACAGTATTTTGAATAGTCTTGTGAGATTTTGACTAACTTCAGTGAGATTTTGACGATTAATCAGTTTAAATTGGTTAAAATCATAAATTTGAGACAGTTCTAGATCAGAAATTGGCGATTTTCAGTAATATATTAGTGAGGGACTATACCTAATGATAGTTTAAAAATACTAGAGAGTTTTGGCTGTTTCCCATGCGATTTTCACAGGAAAATAGTGGAAAAACTAAATCTAACAGAACTGCAGAATTCAATGCTAGACTAAAACGCACGTTCGCGCAGGCGTGTGATGGATGGCGTAGCGCACCGTGTACAGCAAGCCGTCATTGGCGGCGACCGCGGCGACGCTCGCCCCGGCGCTGCTGCTGCTGGCGCCGCCGCCACTCGCCAGCTCGTCTGGCACGTAAGAGTGCAGCAGCGGCGCCCGCTCTCCGACGGACTCGTCGGGCTGAGAATTGACCGCCACGGCCGCGGCTGCAGGAAGGTGACGCCGGTGTTGTTTTTGTCGAAGTCGGCGCTTTCTAATGAACCGCGAGGTCAGCGTGACGATAACGAATGCGACGTACAGGCCTAGGAATGAGCAGGCCTGGAACAGGCTTATTTGCCCACGATAGATTACGTAGAAGGTCAGGTAGAGCGCGGCCAGGTAGAATACCAGGTCCTTCAGTAGCGGCCTCTCCATCGCCTGGATTAGTAGGGATGTGGGATGAGAGGATGCCGCTGTCGATTTTCTGTTCACTTGTTAATAGTACGCATCCCACACTAAGATTTATACGCATATCTGAATCCTATCTATCTCACCCTGTTTTTTCCCTGGCCTCTATCTATCTCACCCTGTGTCTTCCCTGGCCTCTATCTATCTCACCCTTTATCTTCCCTGCCATCTCTATCTATCTGACCCTTTATCTTCCCTGCCATCTCTATCTATCTCACCCTGTATCTTCCCTGCCATCTCTATCTATCTCACCCTTTATCTTCCCTGCCATCTCTATCTATCTCACCCTTTATCTTCCCTGCCATCTCCATCTATCTCACCTTAAAAGGTCGCACAGCGGAAACGGCGCCAGCCACCACGGTGGTGACGAAGACGCCGGCGCCAAGAAGAGCCCCGAACGCTAAGGAGGCGTCGCCGCCCCGGCTGGACTGAGAAACGGCGGCCAGGGAGGCAAAAATATCCGGAGCGCCGTTGCCGAAGGCTAACAAGGTGACGCCGGCCAGGTTGTGGCTGAGCCGCAGATTGTCAGACATTACAGTTAAGGACGGACAGAAGAAATTATCGGCCGTGGTGGCCAGACAGACAAATAAGAACAGCAGCCAGATGGCGCAAGCCGCAAGGTAAATAGGCTTAGCCCACTCGGGCACCAGACAGACAAAGGTTGACAGATAGGCTATAAGGCCTGACTCGGCGTCGCAGGCGGCGGAATTTTGTACAAAAAAGCATCTATCCGTGAAATTAGAGAGGTGCCAATAGCTGGCGCAATCGACTGGCCAAACTAACGCTGGGCTAACAGCGGCACCGGCCGGGGTTGTGCCTGGCGAGGTCATGCGATCGAATGGGACGACGAATTCAAAATTGTCGTCGACTGTAACAATGTGGTGGCAGCGGTGGGATCAAAAGTACACTATATGTTACTGCAACAATGTGGTGGCAGCGGTGGGATCAAAAGTGCACTACATGTGACTGCAACAATGTGGTGGCAGCGGTGGGATCAAAAGTGCACTACATGTGACTGCAACAATGTGGTGGCAGCGGTGGGATCAAAAGTGCACTACATGTAACTGCAACAATGTGGTGGCAGCGGTGGGATCAAAAGTGCACTACATGTAACTGCAACAATGTGGTGGCAGCGGTGGGATCAAAAGTGCACTACATGTAACTGCAACAATGTGGTGGCAGCGGTGGGATCAAAAGTGCACTACATGTGACTGCAACAATGTGGTGGCAGCGGTGGGATCAAAATCGCACCATATTTGGCGACGGCAATATGGATTAAAAAATCTACTGTGTGGAAGTGAAGGTTAGCGCATGCTCAAAAACCCTGTTCTTAGATAAAGACGGAAAGTTATTTAGGAAAGCAAAGATAATGACCCGAATTTTTTTAGTAAGAATTAAGGAACCAAACTACTTTAGCAACCAGAAGTTACCTGTATAAGAAAATATCATGACCTGAAGCTACCCATGTAAGCAAAGATCATGACCGGAAGTAACCCATATAAGCAAAGATCATGACCGGAAGTAACCCATTTAAGCTAAGATCATGACCGGAAGTAACCCATTTAAGCTAAGATCATGACCGGAAGTTACCTATGTAAGCAAAGATCAGGACCGGAAGCTACCGGTCAAGAACTAGAGTCCCATCCAAAAGATTGTAAAGGAAAACTAGGGAGCGGAGTCGTATTTGTGAGATACATGGTTAAATCAAACTAATCTAATTAACGTAGATGTCTGTACTTCAACTCGGTGAATTTATTACACCACAAATGGCTCCACCCTTCAAAGAAAGAAATAATAAATAAGATGTCATAAAATAAAATTCTAACCTCTTTGTCTAACAGTGACAAAGAGAAGCATAATTACTTGATTTGTTAAAATTATAGATTTTTTAAACATTAAAATTCCAGTGTTTATAACTATGCTCGAAAAAAGTTCGCCAAGTAGACCAATGCTCCAAACAGAGAGATGTCACACAGAAGAAGCATGCAATTAGGGGACAAAAAATTTACACTTTAGTTTCGAAAATTTACTTTTCATTTAAAAAAGGCACCATTAAATTAAGCATAACCATAATCATTCAACCTGTCTGAAGGAACGGTTAGGAACTTTTTCTCATACATATATATTTTGGTTAAATACTAGACTAACGCGTCTAAACTAACAGACAAAGTTTTAAACAAATAAATAAAACTAGTTTCCTGAAAAATGTCAACTCAGAAATTAGTTCTGAGCATCTGGCGGCACCACAACCACGGGGCGGCGGCTGTGCGAGATGACGAACTCGCTAACTGAGCCCAGGATTGTCCGGCGAATCGTGCCGAGGCCGCGCGTTCCCATGACAACCAGGTCGGCCTTCTCCTCGGCTGAGGCGTCGACCACGGCCGGGCCGGGGGTGAGCGAGTCGGCGTATTTCCACCTGGGCGGGGGGAGGAGACGGTTGCCAATGGGATTTTTATGGGAGACAATTCGCAGGGTGATTTTCGCTTGGACGATTCTCAGTGAGATTTCGGCTTGAAGACGATTCTCAGTGAGATTTCAGTTTAAAGACGATTCCCGGTGAGATTTGGGTTTAAAGACGATTCTCTTTTGCGTCATTTTGAATCTTCAAATACCTTGCTGTGTTTGATGTCTGCTTAGTCTTGGTGCCAATCTGTGCCTGTCGGTCGCAGTCTTTGTCTGCCCGTTTTTATCTGTCATTACATCTTGAGATCATTAAGAGTCATTAAATAGATAATTTAAGAACCAGAACCCACCTGCACTGCATGCCGTGACGCTTGCACTGATCCATCATGCTCTCCTCCAGTTTAGCCACTCGCTTTTTAAGACTCTCCTCGGCGCTGTGGATTTCACTCTCCGATGGAGCGATGCCACTGGGGGCTGACAGGTATCCGGGCATGCTGCTGGTGTGGAAGAGGATCACATCCTCACCGGGCGTGGCCAGATTAGTCCGATACCAATCGAAAGCGTGCTGGCTGTGATTGGAGCCGTCGACAGCAATGAGGACTTTCTGCTGAGGCTTGGACGATGAGCCACCCATGGCTTAGGTAGAGGTTTGCTGCAAATTCAAACGCTAAAAGTGCATTCATTTTTTACATAGTTAAATAATCACGACACTTAACAGCGTAGACAAGCAAGAACTTTCACACAAGCACGACACTTCACAAGCACGACACTTCACAAGCAAGGCACTTCACAAGCAATGCACTTCACAAGCAAGGCACTTCACAAGCAAGACACTTCACAAGCAAGACACTTCACAAGCAAGGCACTTCACAAGCAAGACACTTCACAACGTAGACAAATGCGTTTACGTTGTTAAGTAATTAAGTTACGTTGTTACGGTTGATCACTTTCAGGGTGTGAAAACGATCGATTTCTAATCAGTTAATAATAAAAATCTTATCAAGCATAAAATACTCCAAGAAAATAAAGCGAGAGGCAACACAAATCTTAAAAAGAATGTATAACCGGCCTATTAGGCCAAGAAACTTCAAGATGGATCACCAGGTTGTATTTTATAATTGTTTAGAATTCAAATTCAAGGAAATGTAATTATCATGAACAATTTATAAATGATTTAAAAAATATATGCTTACAAAGACGCTTGATTGACAAACTACACTGTGCTTACCAGGTTCCAAAATGTTTTTTAATCAGAGAGATGGTAGAGCTTTAACGGGGCCAAGTTAAATTACTTTAAAAAAAACAGAATAAACGAAAATACCGAACGGAACAAGGATCTTAGCTAAGGTTGCTACGCTGATTAATGGTGAATAAATAGTGTATCACTCAACCTATAAGAAGGAACTTCAACAAAGACTTATTGCTTCATAAAAGTACAACTTTATCTAAACTAACTTTCAACAGCTTTAATCAAAATGAATTTTGCAAACTCAGAATTCACTGCTGAGCCGGCGGCGGCACCACAACCACCGGGCGGCGGCTGTGCGAGATGACGAACTCGCTAACTGAGCCCAGGATTGTCCGGCGAATTGTGCCGAGGCCGCGCGTTCCCATGACAACCAGGTCGGCCTTCTCCTCGGCTGAGGCGTCGACCACGGCAGGGCCGGGGGTGAGCGAGTCGGCGTATTTCCACCTGGGCGGGGTGAGACGGTTGCCAATGGGATTTTTTATGCGTGAGATTGGGTTTGGAGACGATTCTCTGTGAGTTTTGGGTTTGAAGACGATTCTCTGTGAGATTTGGGTTTGGACGATTCTCTGTGAGATTTGGGTTTCAAGACGATTCTCTGTGAGTTTTGGGTTTGAAGACGATTCTCTGTGAGATTTGGGTTTGGAGACGATTCTCTGTGAGATTTGGGTTTGAAGACGATTCTCTGAGTTTTGGGTTTGAAGACGATTCTCAGTGAGATTTCGGTTTGAAGACGATTCTCAGTGACATTTCGGTTTGGAGACGATTCTCAGTGACATTTCGGTTTGGAGACGATTCTCAGTGACATTTCGGTTTGGAGACGATTCTCTGTGAGATTTGGGTTTCAAGACGATTCTCAGTGAGATTTGGGTTTGAAGACGATTCTCAGTGAGATTTGGGTTTGAAGACGATTCTCAGTGAGATTTCGGTTTGGAGACGATTCTCTGTGAGATTTGGGTTTGAAGACGATTCTCTGTGAGATTTCGGTTTAGGGACGATTCTCAGTGAGATTTCGGTTTGAAGACTGTTACTTTGGGAGATTGAAGGAGACAAGCCAATAGTTATTTCAGACTAGCCTCTAGCTAGCAATCCATTTGTGCTCCAGTTGAGCCTTTTTTATTAGCGTGCTTAAGTTATATTTAATGTTGAGCATCTCTGCTCGTATAAATGAAACTGTATCACTAGGCACGGTTTGGCCATAGACCATTGCACAGAGGAATTGAGCGTCTAATTAGCTAAGAGATAGCTAACACTCCTCCCCTGTAGTCTTGACACAGTACATGTATGAGAATTCACACAATCAGTCAAGTGCCATCAGGTCTTCCCATTGTAGAATAATGAAGCCTGTCTGGAGCTTTTCGCGTGCGCTTGCTGGGATGACCTGTCCCTAGCTGTCTTGCTTCCGTAGTCGTTTTGTCGTCAGTTGGATCGGCAGCATCTCTGGGAACATTCGTCTGACGTGATTCGGTCGCAGAATTCTCCGATGGAATCCTTGGCTTGGTCTGCTCCAAATGATATCGACCGCATGTGCCGTCGTCGAGTTGCACTCCCACGATCGCCTTACCTTCTCTCGCGACGACCTCGCCAGGTTTCCACTTCTCCATTTCGTGCTTGTAGGTCTTCACCCACACCGGTTCCTTTGCCAAGGACAGGGTTGCCGTACGCAATAGATGTCCTCTCATCAGCTCCGCGGGTGCCTTGCCTGTCGTTGAGTGACGCGAGTTCCTGTATTGCAGCAAAAAACGGTCCACACTGGTCTGAAGATCGTCGTCCGTTCCGGATGCTCTTACATGGTTCTTCAGGTCTCTGACAAATCTTTCGGCCAGTCCGTTTGATCGAGGGTGGTATGGAGGCGTAAGCACGTGTCTGCAGCCGACTCCCTTCAGCCATCCTTCCATCTCTGCAGAAGTGAATTGTGGTCCGTTGTCCGTGACTAAAGTTGCTGGGACTCCCTCTTGCGAGAATGTTCTTCGAAACCGCCGGATAGTTTCTGCCGATGTAGTTGACTGTGCAACGTGTACTTCGGCCCACTTGCTATAGGCATCGACGAGTACAAGTAAGTACTTGTCTCCCTTGAATGGTCCTGCGTAATCAGCATGCACTCTTGACCACTTTTCATTCTCCTCCGGCCATGAAGTCCATTGAATTGTTGACTCATGGTCCTTGTTCGCCTGGCAGGCAGGGCATCGCTTTGCGTGCAGTGTCACATCTGAGTCTATGCCTGGCCACCAGACGCACTGCCTGGCGATGGACTTCATTTTGTCTGCACCGACATGGCCCTCGTGAAGTAGTTGTAGCACCCTCTGACGCTCGTCCTTCGGAATCAGAAGTCGCAAGCCTCTGTATAAAACACCATGTTCAATTACTAATTCATCTCGAAATCGTGCGTATGTGGGCAGTTTCCGAATCCCTCGTGCTGTCCAGCCGTGCTTGACAAGTGGAAAAAGCTGTCGCAACTCTTTATCCATCATGGATTTGCACCTGAGCTGCTCCTTGTTGATCGGAATATCGAGCAGGCTGTCCTGTATAGAGCTGAAATCGAACTGCTCGTACTCCGCAACGCTGTTGTTTAATCGAGATAGGGCATCGGCAACCGGGATCTCTTCAGATCGTTTACATTCAATGATGTAGTCGTATTCCATGAGAGTAATCGCCCACCGTTGTAGCCTAGCCGCGGCAACTGGGGACAGCGCCTTTCCAGGGTCAAACAGAAACTTGAGCGGGTGGTGATCTGTTCTGAGCACAAACTTGCGTCCCAGGAAATACTTATGAAGACGTTTTACAGCCCAGATAATTGCGAGAGCTTCCCTCTCGATTTGAGCGTAGTTGCGCTCCGCTCGCGTTAGTGTCTTCGAGATAAACAGAACAGGTCCTGACGACTGCTCCAGCACAGCACCTAGTCCAACTGGTGAAGCGTCAGTAGTAAGTATAGCCACGTCAGCTGGGTCAAACGGCTTGAGTAGTCCTGCATGGTATAGTTTGTCCTTGATGGCATTGAAAGCGCAGCGTTCCTGCCTTCCCCATGCCCAGGGCACGCCTGACCTCGTAAGATTGGTCAGCGGCTCCTTCAACGTAGCCAGATTTGGAACGCATCGACCGTAAAAATCAACCATTCCAATAAATGCTTGAAGCTGTTTTAGATCAGTAGGTTCTTTCAGTCCGGCAATCGCTTCTGTTTTCTCCTTTAAGGGTCGAATGCCGTCTGCACTGATTTCAAAACCCAGGAATTTAATTGACGGTGTGTTCACCACGCACTTGTCCATATTTATTTGCAGTCCGTTCTCCTTGACAATTTTAATCACGTTGTTAAGCCGCTCATCGTGAATTGCCTGATTCTCTCCCCAGATAAGAATGTCATCTTGGTAGGACACCACGCCTTCGAGGTTTAGCAGGAGCTTGTCCATGTACGATTGGAAAATTGCTGGTGCCTGTTTAACACCGTAAGCGAGAGCGGTCGGGCGGTATAGGCCAAAAGGAGTACTCCAGGTCTGCATAAGACTGGTCTCTGTGTCGACTGGCACTTGCAGATAGGCATTAGTGAGGTCTAGTGTTGAAAACCTCCTGGCTCGCCCTAGCCTGGACATTACTTCGTCAATAGAAGGTGTAGTCGATACCATGTCCTTTAGAACCGGGTTAAGCGTTACCTTGTAATCACCGCAAATTCTGATCTTACCGGATTGCTTTCTGACACAGACTATTGGAGTGGCCCATTCACTCGATTGCACTTTCTCCAGTAGGCCATCGGACTCCATTCTCTTGAGTTCGCTCTTTACGTCCTCCAGGATTCCGTATGGAATTTGTCTGGGCTTGCAGAAAACTGGTTTTGCTCCCGGCTTGACTGTTAATGACACCTTGACTCCATCAACCGGACACATAGAAGATTGAGCTGTTCCTTTGCTTGTGCTGAAATTTCCTCCTCGGGCTATGGTTGTGTACAGCTTCGGCTCTAACACTGAAATCCAGTCGAGTCTGTAAATCGGCTCATCATCTGGGTGGTCTACGACAAATAAAGGTAAATTAGCGAAGTTTCCACCTTGCTCCACTCTGACTGTTAGTTCTCCTAGGACGCGCACCGGGTCGCCTTGGTAGGCTGTAAACCTTCGGGCAGTAGACTTAAGCTCGGGCTTCTCCAGGAAGCTTTGATACACCTTTAGTGGTACAAATGATGATACTGATCCCGTGTCCAAAATCATGTGGAGATTGACTCCGTTTACGACCAATAGCCTGGTTATTCGGTGTCCGCCTAAACTTTCTTTGTTCTCACTGGTTACTGAGAAGATGCGATCGGATGTCCCTTCCCATTTAGGTGGGTTTTCTTTGGGCTCGATTGCTCTCACCTTGTCCGTCCTCCATGATCCTTGATTTGGTCTCGCGGTGTTTGATTTGCACACGGCTTTAAGATGACCAACTTTGCCACAGGTCAAACACGTTTTTGAACGATGCTGGCAGACATCCTTGCGATGTCCGTCTTTACCACAACAGAAGCATTTGATTTGATCACCTTGGCTCCGTTGATTCCACTTGCTGTTGGACTGATGGGCCTTGGAATCTTTCGGTCGTGTGTCTGGTTTACGCTTTGGGGTCGCCTTGTAGTTATTGATTATCAGGACATCGCTCCCTTTCATCTGATTTTCACCGCGCGCGACGACTTCACAGGCACTGGCCACAGCCTTCACCTTCTCCAGTGTGAGATCCTTGAGTTTTTCCGTTAGGAGCTTCCTTACGATATCCTTGTTGGCCAGGCCAAACACGAACTGGTCGCGCAGTCTTTCATTTAGGTCGGTGAATTCACAGTTCTCTGCGGCCTGACGAAGCTTCCTAGCGAAAGCGGACGAGTCTTCTCCATCTTCTTGCTTTAGGTGGTGGAATGTGTACCTGTAAGCCAGTCCTGACTTTGTCGCTTGCGTCTCCTTTTCAAGCAGTTCCTTCAGGTCCTCGAACGTCTTATCTTCCGGTTTGTTCGGAAGTGACGCGTCAGCAATCAGGTTAAACGCTTTCTTTCCAAGTTGTGCGATGAATGCGTACTTCAACACGCCCTCCCCCCACTTGTTGACTTTGGCGATCGCCTCGAATCGTTGAAGCCATCGGCTCACTTCGGCCGGCGCATCTGTCTCCAGGGGTTCGATCGGAATCGTCGCCAGTGTTACTTTGGGAGATTGAAGGAGACAAGCCAATAGTTATTTCAGACTAGACTCTAGCTAGCAATCCATTTGTGCTCCAGTTGAGCCTTTTTTATTAGCGTGCTTAAGTTATATTTAATGTTGAGCATCTCTGCTCGTATAAATGAAACTGTATCACTAGGCACGGTTTGGCCATAGACCATTGCACAGAGGAATTGAGCGTCTAATTAACTAAGAGATAGCTAACAAAGACGATTCTCTGTGAGATTTCGGTTTGAAGACGATTCTCAGTGAGATTTCGGTTTGGAGACGATTCTCAGTGAGATTTCGGTTTGGAGACGATTCTCAGTGACATTTCGGTTTGGAGACGATTCTCAGTGAGATTTCGGTTTGAAGACGATTCTCAGTGAGATTTCGGTTTGGAGACGATTCTCAGTGAGATTTCGGTTTGGAGACGATTCTCAGTGACATTTCGGTTTGGAGACGATTCTCAGTGAGATTTGGGTTTGGAGACGATTCTCAGTGAGATTTCGGTTTGGAGACGATTCTCAGTGAGATTTCGGTTTGAAGACGATTCTCAGTGAGATTTCGGTTTGGAGACGATTCTCAGTGACATTTCAGTTTGGAGACGATTCTCAGTGAGATTTCGGTTTGGAGACGATTCTCTGTGAGATTTCGGTTTGAAGACGATTCTCTGTGAGATTTGGGTTTGAAGACGATTCTCAGTGAGATCTTTAAATGATACTTGATTTATTATTAGTGCATTTTTGGCTACAATTTCGCTATTATTTTTTTGTCTTTCTCTATTTCGTTGCATTACTGAAAAAAAATATAAAAAAAATCAGCACCCTTTTGGCGTGCGTATTAGTAATAATAATAATAATAATACAAAAGGTTTTTAGGTTAGATTTTCAATACAAATTTTCTGTAGTAAGATTTTATCGTAAGGTCTCTACGCTCTCTATGAGATCGGATTAGAGACCCGTGCGTCACTTTGACTCTTCAAATACCTTGCTGCGTTTGATGTCTGCTTAGTCTTGGTGCCAATCTGTGCCTGTCGGTCGTAGTCTTTGTCTACATGTTTTAATCTTTCATTACATCCCTAATTTTTAATTTAAGAACCACAACCCACCTGCACTGCATGCCGTGACGCTTGCACTGATCCATCATGCTCTCCTCCAGTTTAGCCACTCGCTTTTTAAGACTCTCCTCAGCGTTGCGAACGTCGCTCTCTGAGGCGGGAATGCCTGTAGGGGCTACCAGATGGCTGGGCAAGCTGCTGGTGTGGAAGAGGATCACATCCTCACCGGGCGTGGCCAGATTAGTCCGATACCAATCGAAAGCGTGCTGGCTGTGGTTGGAGCCGTCTACAGCAATGAGCACTTTCTGCTGAGGCTTGGACGATGAGCCACCCATTGTTAGAGTTGAATTCGCTGCAATATTTTCACCTCATATATATTTGCATGCTGTGATGGATTTTTTCATAATTGTGCTTTGTCAGTTTGCTAGCAGATCAGCTATTATGTGAGCGCTACTAAAATAATGAGCATGTTGTTTTTCATGTTAATATTAAGCATGCATATAGTTATAGTTCATAACAATACTAAAAAGATGCTTCACATTTGTAAAATATTTTTGAATGCATAACCCAGTTGTATCCATATATAACTAGTTGAAAGGGGTCAGATGGTATTGAAGAACTTAAACAATATTGGGATTAGGATTTGGTTTATTAGCATTGTGATTATGATTGGGAATTGGGATTCAAGATAAGATGTAGGAGGCTAGAGCAAAAACAATTGATAGAAATAGTTGCTATTAACAATCTTATGTATTATTTGAGATACTATATTTTCAAGATTGGGAGTATGATCCTATCTAATACAACTATTTAGATTTAAAATTGTTTAATATAATTTATTATCTACCTATACTATGGTAGTCTGCCATTTATGTGGCTAGTATAATAGTGTGTGTGCACCTTAGTCAGCTAGGCTGGTAGGCATCCACCAGTGTGACTACCAACCTGCAGTGATTGCCTATGACTGAGTGCACCTTGCTTACCATTACATAAAAAAATTCATTTACTTTTCTTGCAATCATGTGCATATATTATTGTTTGTATAACTTGCTTTATTATAATATTTTTAAGTATTTACCTAAGTGAATAATAAATAAAAACTTAACATTAAGTCATACTAGTCCCCATTGTAGCCAAGGGTCATTTTTGTAGACAGTGTCTGGTGCAAATTCAAAATATGGCTGGTGCACTGGTGCACTAGCCATGGACTATCTATGGAATTTTCATGGTATCCACCTTATTTTTTCAACTTCTGTGATCACCCAGACTCCTAAAGGCTCTTTTTGGGGTTTCATCACTAAACTGAACTAAATGACCTTTTTGGGGGTTGGGCACACTTGGCACACTTTCCCATGTAATCTGGCACCTTTTTTGGCTGATTTCTAAGAAGTCTGGCACATTTTGGACCTTGGCTGCAATAGGGATACTAGTAACTCACTAGCAATCAATTAAATAGAGTGATAGTTGGTAACTTAGAAATGCTTAAAAAAGAATGTCAATTAAAAACCAACTATTTTTCTTTATTTTTTGACAATGACAAGAATTTAAGCAAAAAACAATAGTCTTAAAACAAAGAGCAGAAAAATCAAATAAGAAAAATTAATGCAAAATATAGAATATTACTAAATTATTAATTATAAAGATAGTACCAAGCTTCCAAAGAAAGTCTTGAAAAAGAAATTGTTATACCTTTTGTTATTGTTCCTATCAAAGATTAAAATATATTAGCTAGTACTTATCTAATCACTGACTAGTATAAAGTTTATAAATACTTAGTCAATTTTGTTAGTCTTACCTATTCTATTCATAGTTGTTAGTCCAGATAATATGGCAATCTATATAAATATAATCAAAGTCACATGGGTCAATTGCAGGGCAAATTACTAAGCTATGCAAGTCATAGCAAATCATAAATGTGCAACAGTTGGCTAAGTCAGCTGATCCAGCCAATTGATTTGGTGGCTAACTAAGGTAAGTTGCAAAATTGCCAATTTAAGTTGCAAAATTGCTAATATAATTGAAAAATTGGTAACAATTGAGGAGATAAATCACAAAATGGAGGGGGTAATTAAAAAAATGGAGAGGGTAAGCCACAAAATGGAGTGGGTAAGTTATACAATAGGCGGTGGATGTGTCAAATTTGGAAGAGGATAGTAAAACAACATAGCAAGAAGGCAAGTTATAGGTAAGAAGTGGTTTGCGGGACTTCTTTTTGGTCCTTTGAACTTTGGCCCAAGTAAGTCACAAATTTATTTTCAACTAAGTTGCACTAGCCAACCAAATGTTTCAAGTTGCACATGTATGTAGCAAATGGTCTATTAAAGCCATTTGTAATAATTTTTAATACTATATTTTCCAAATAAAAAACTTGGCAAATAGCACTATACTAAAGTTTAATTAATATTATTACTTATACTAAATTAACTATACTTTGCTTCAACACTATTTGTTTGTTTATCTTTTGCATTTGTAAAAAATATAATCAAATAATTTAAATTGTGACCATGAAGCTGCAGGACTAGGCTTATCATAGGCATAGGTTCACTTCTGTTTGGTTAATTATTTTGAGTACATTTTTAACTTAGCAACAAAAAACAAGTTGGAAAAATGAAACCTGGTTAAAAGCTAAATCTGCAGGAGGGCTGTAGGCACCTTGACGCTTGAAGCGACATTGTCCCACAACCAGCGACTGGGCATGACTGTCCATTGCGCTGACTCCTGAAGCACATTCAGTCACACTAAATACGATATGCAGGCATAGACACAAACACACAGTGCGCAACGGAATTCCAGTATAGCACCCAGTCACGCACTCACATAGGGTGCACAAGTGGTAGTTCCAGGAATGTACACTCTCTATGCCTTGGGGGGTTGCCCTCATGGGCGTAAATTGTACAGCTGGCTCAAAGCCCAACCAATTTGTGCACAAGGCCCTAAATTAATGTGACCCTGCACACGAAACCATGCTAGGGAACAACCTACAATGCGGGGTCAAACCTGGACCAGTGGCACACAAGGCAGACGCGCTAGACTGCTGAGCCACGTGCCCCCCTAATAAAACCTGGAATGAACAAACTGTGTGCTGAGTCTGTAGCTCAAAGATAATGAATTGTCTCATTGTCTATTCACAGTGGGTATTGCTTGCAGATGCACCAGAGGAACTGCCCAAAGTGGGGCCAAGGAAATTTGTGGCACCACAGGAACTCCTGCAGATATGTAAGAGTCCTTACAATCTGCAGGATATGTCCTACTCCTAAGTCCCCTCCATCAGATTCATATGTACATTGGGGTTGTTGACAGGAATAATTGTTATCAGTGCCAATGGATGACTAGCCATTTTGTATGGAAGGTGACAGGTAAAAATGCTAGTATTATTAGCTTGCCAGCTACCCAGTTGCAAACTGAGTTTATTTTTTGGATAGGCACAGGATACAAAATTGCATCATGTTCTTAATTTTAGGATGCGATTTCAGGATTTGAGATGCAATTTTTTGAAAGTGACATTTACAAGGTCTTTTATTGTGAAGAATTAAAAAAATCAGGATGCAAAATTGCATCCTATATTAAATTTCAAGATGCGATTCTAAAAGTCAAGATGCTATAGCATCCCTATAGCACAAAAAATAAACCTAGGTTGCAAAGAAAACTGTCATTCCTTTCAAGCCCCTTTGGAGTTTTGCCCATAGACATTAACTTATGCCATGCCAACTAACAAAGTTTAAATTTGTGCCACAACACTACAATTGTTCCTGCAATTTCAAAAATGCACTCAAAATAATTTACCAAATGGAAGTGAACCTATGCCCTACCATAATCAATAGTTTTATTTAATAATCAAATCACAAATACATTTTCCTTCTAGGAATTTTGGAGTCAACAAAACTATGGCTATGCATAAAAGTATTTAAAAACATAAAAAACTTTCTTAGGTATTGCAAAGTTATGTTATATCATAGGTGCACAACTTAAAAAATTCGGTCGGCCAGTGTGACTTAGTTTAAAAAAATTTGAAACTTACTTTGGGTCAAAGTTTGAAGGACCAAAAAAAGTCCCGCGAACCATTTTTGTCTGAATCTTCCCAATTCTTCTCCATTTTGTGACTTACCCCCTCGTTTTTGCAACTTACCTTCTTGTTTTTGCAATTTACCTTCTCATTTTTGCAACTTACCCCCTTGTTTTCGTGACTTACCCCTTCATTTTTTTATTTACCCCCTTGTTTTTCACCAATTTTGCAACTTACAATGCTGATTTTGCTACTTTTATCTACAATTTTGCGACTTACATCAGCAATTTTGTGACTTACCTCAGTCAGCCACCAAATCAGTTGGCTGGATCGGCCGACTTGGTTGACTGTTATGCACGTAAATGTGTTATATAAAAATTTAGATTGTCTCTATGCATGAGAATATACATATATAGAGGCCTAGCTAAACAATATAGTTTTCAACATTAATATCAACTTCACTAGGTAAAATAAAAAGTTGTTTACTTCATTTAAATATTTATTGATTTTCATTCTCAAAAAATTCTACAAACCAACTATTACATTTTTGGGCAATTTTTAGTATACAGGTGGTGAGGCCTACTATAAGCTTTTAGTTTTAGCCTGACTATAAACATTAAATTCTGTAATAAGTATCACAGTTAAAGACATTTCTAAGCCCAAAACTAATAAGTTAATAGTAAGGTATGAAATATGGGGAGCTAAAATAAGTTCTAGCTATAACTGTCAATTGAACTTTGAAAGTTGTCAGAAAGCCGGGAATCTGAAAACTAATCGAACAAAACAATCATTATTGTAGCACACTAATTTTAAACTGGCAAAAGTGCTTTACAAACAAAATAAATAAACTATGCACCAGAAAAAACTGAGACCCTCTTGCCTGGGTTTATTTTTTGTGCTATAGGGATGCTATAGCATCTTGACTTTAAAAATTGCATCCTGAAATTTGATATAGGATGCGATTTTGCATCTAGATTTTTTTAATTCTTCACAATAAAAGACCTCTTTAATAAGTCTTTTAAAAAATTGCATCCCAAACCCTGAAATCACATCCTAAAATTAAGAACATGATGCGATTTTGCATCCTGTGCCCAGCAAAAAATAAATCCAGCCTCTTGCCCTGTCTCAATTCGCACACTTCAATTCAAGTGGCGGGCTGGCTTTTGGTGGATGGGGTGAGTGGGTGGTGGGGTGACTGGCCGAGATGATTTTCACTTCTCCTTCGGTTCCTCCAACTCTCGCTTTGTTACTTACTTTGTTAGTCATGTGACCATGTGGTTGAAAATTTTTCCAAAAGGCTGCTTTCTAAAAGGGGTATCCGTTTTTTGGCGCATAGTGTATTCTTTTTGTTCCATTTAAATTTCAATGAAATTTTAGTCTGGGACTTATATCTAGCATGGGTTACCTTTCCCGTGTAAGACAAAGACCAGAATCATAACTGCCTTAGAAATTAAGACCTTGGAGTTGATTGTTCAAATGACATCTTGGTGTTCTTGGATTTTTCTTAAAAATGACTGAGATTCTTAGAAACTGATATCCATTTAAAATAAAGGTATCACTAGGATAAAAACAAATTCGGCTCATGGAATTTAATATACAGGTATACATGACCGTTAAGCTGGGGCTAAGCGTATAAGAAAATTAAATTTTATGGTGGAAGCCTGTGTAGCTTTACGCTGCTTTTATCGATTTATTACTCGTTTCCTGTGGAGTATTCAGGTCGGAGTTTTTCTTGCTGAAATTAGGACACCAGCATGCATCATGCATTCAGCATGCATCGCTGATCAAAATCTGAACGCCATTTGGCGAGCCCGGATGGCAATACCCATTGATTGGACACCAACAAATTCTATGTTCACGAAATAGTTCGTTCCTGAATACAATTCCTATAATATACATGTATTAAGCATTGGGTTTTTAAAGTGAAAATATAACATGAAGTACCATATCAACCAACTTTTTTGTCATGAGCAGTAGAGTGTAATATGAACTTCTGAGATTTCTATCGGTACTTTTTCCCGAAGTAAGTCAGTCGCTGGATGTGGATGACAAAATCGAATCTGGGCTCCAATTCAGGAATGCCACTTTCGATTTCAGAATAACAACCCCTATGGCATAAAATAACGTAGATTCCGGGTGTTATTAGAATCGCAAAAACGCTACAAGTTAGAAAGATGACAAAGACAAAGATAATCAATGAGCGCGCGTGGTCTAATCGCATTGGAATAAAGACATTCGATTAGAGATTATCAAAATGAGCCCGCGAGATGTGTGAAGGAGAAATAGAGACGAAAACAGCTGTAAGAAAAAGGAAATTATAACTAATCAGAAAGTAACTATTTATTTCAGTGAATTACTTAGGCTTTGATAAATTCCTAGCCTAGATAAGAAATGGCTTTTTTATTTAATCATTCTAATAACTTTACTTACATGCATGCTTAATTACATGTATACGTACTGTATATGTATTTCAATACATGCAGTTTTCACTCCTTGGCCTGGCTAAATGGATATAATCTGCCCAAAGAATAATTTTGAACGAAAAATTATCCGATTTCAACTCGAATCTACAGTGTATGCATAATTTCTATTTTTTTGATTGGTTTATAACGGTTAATGAAGGACATCAGGCACATTTTGCAAGCAAAAAATAATGCTTGGCGCGTATTCAAAGTTAAATTTTCGAAGAATTAGGCTCTTGAAATGACGAAAATCCAATTACAAAGTCATTTAAAGGTTTACCAAGCTGAAATCGAGCTAGAGACATGTAAATTCTGTAATCGGCTAGCGCTTTATCAAGCAAATGTTTTCGTCGTTCCGTAGGGGATGTACATGTACATTTATATACAGTAGATGAATAAGTGTACTTATGCATAAAAATGTACATTCCAATTTACAGCAGCACATGCGCCAAAATAATAGATTCAATGAAAATTAACTAAAATACGCTAATTCTTATATTTTCTACTTATTCTATTAATGCAAGCACTTTAAAAGCTAAGCCAAGAAACAAATTTAATTTAATAGCTATTGGCCCACAGGACGCTGTATTGCACGACTGCACTCGCGCACAACAGGGTGTACTCTAGAAACATACGGTAGCTCTTTGTTTAGTACACATACAAAGACTCCCGTAGCCTACTGTACATTAAGCTACAGCAGTCCCTTGCCCAGCTCCTGCGTCAGCACCTCCAGCACTGAGGCCGCGTCCCGCTGCCTGCAGTGCATCGAATACGTGACCACAGACTCTCTCGGTGACGTCGACGACTGCCCAACAGAACTGGCGCCGCAGCCGCCGCTGCTGCTGCCAGTCAGAACGGTGGCCGCGGCGGATCCAGCTGACGAGGACTGGCTGTCAGTCTGGTGCTGCTGCTGATGCTGATGCTGCTGCTGAAGCAGCTGATGCTGGGGATTGTGCCTCGGAGTTGCCGCGCCGTGTGGCAACGCCGGCGGAGGCGGATGCTTCATCAATGGCAGACACGTGGCCGGCGGCGGCAGCTGTTTGCTGAGTGCCGCTCGGGCTCGACGCTCGTCAGCACGCTGTTCGCGCTGTCGCTGACATCGGCGAGCCAGCAGGCAGACGCCGCAGATGCCGAGACTGAGGATCAGGAGCCCCCCAGCTCCGCCAGCGGCTCCGGCTGCGACGAGGACCAGGCTCGCATTGGACACCGGTTGGGTTGACGGCTGCTCTGAAGGAGCTGGCGAAGGCGAGCTGCTCGCTGAAATAAATTTATGGTTAAAAGTTTCGGGTTTTGTTAGATATGTAGATTTTGGGATGCGTAGATTGGAGGATGTGCAGAGGATGTAAATACTTTGAGCAATTAAACCTGAACTATTCCCTGAAGGATTTAAAACAATTACGATGTGAAGCTTCAAAGTTCCAGGATGTGAATTTCATTTTCTGATTGCTAGCTACATGTAAACGATTCAAACAAACAAGGCCTTCCTAAGTGACTGCTTAAGTCATCCGAAAGAAACTTCAATACTAAACTTTCTCGGCATACAGTATTAGTGAAAAAAAACTGCAAGTGCACCGCCCAAGCAAGTGGGCATGACTCATCAGGATTTCTTGGGACCCCCCGAAACTCGCGATTGTGACGCGGAGAGGCGAGAGTGACGGATCCGGAGCGGATTAGCGTACCAGATTAGACAGGCCGAAGCGTCTTCCTGCACTCAGCAAGCAACAAGACCGGGTGCTGGTGAAATCGCTGGCTGGGAGACAACTTGTGAGGCCAGCAGAATTCGCGCCCGAGTGGGATAAGTCAAGAAGATTTGAGGAACGCTAAAGGGATCAAGACGCATTGCCTCTCGTTGCGTCTCGTATTCTAAAACTAATTAGAGGAATACCGCAACTAGCTGCTCCAGGGAAGTCACAGATTTTTTTGCTGCAGCCCAAGAGAGAGCTGCAATTCTTCCGTCTGAAATTTTTCTTGGACAGGCTAATGGGTGATGACGCAACAGTTTCAGAATTCAGAAGCTGGGTATTAAGAAACCCAAGAACACAATTTGTCTATCTCGCTTTCTATCTATCTGCCTATCTTTCTATTTATCTATTGATCAAAAGAATGAAATCAATCAATCGTTTATTTAAATAAATCACTCGATAAACCAAACCAACCTGGCCGGGAATGCATTTTTCCACCAATTGGTTCAAAGCTGTCAGGAGCGACGCGCTCAGGCAGCTTCACCAACGGAGGCCGCCCGCTTTCCGCCCCGTCTTTCTCCGCAGCCAACGGCGGAGGCAGCAGCGGCGGAGGTGGCATCTTTGGAAACGTATCGGGGAGCTCTTCGGCGATACCAGCTGTGTCCTTGTCGGGCACTGCAAATAATTGTTTTACAAGCCTAAGTCACAGGAAATTGTAGGAGCTAACCTCCTCTTTTCTTCCGCTATCCATGCCTCATGTATTTCTCGGCCCACTGACCTTCTGTCTACCTTTAGCAACCCTATTTAAGCCCTGCCCTTCAAGACCCCACACGGCTCACAGCAGGTGAACATGAGCAGCAGATGCGGCCTGGCGCAGCCTGGCATCCTCGCCATCAGCAGCTGGGCGTCCGCCAGCACCGTGCACGAATGGCGGCCGTCGCATCGGCGCTTCACTTCGCCAAAGGCGCTCGCTTGAGAGTCTGGACATCTGGCCGCGTTTGAATCTGGCCGCACTGTGTCCGGACAGCGCTGACTGGCTGCCTGCCGACCATGCAGATAGATAGATAGATAGATAGATAGATAGATAGATAGATAGATAGATAGATAGATAGATAGATAGATAGATAGATAGATAGATAGATAGATAGATAGATAGATAGATAGATAGATAGATAGATAGATAGATAGATAGATAGATAGATAGATAGATAGATAGATAGATAGATAGATAGATAGATAGATAGATAGATAGATAGATAGATAGATAGATAGATAGATAGATAGATAGATAGATAGATAGATAGATAGATAGATAGATAGATAGATAGATAGATAGATAGATAGATAGATAGATAGATAGATAGATAGATAGATAGATAGATAGATAGATAGATAGATAGATAGAATAGATAGATAGATAGATAGATAGATAGATAGATAGATAGATAGATAGATAGATAGATAGATAGATAGATAGATAGATAGATAGATAGATAGATAGATAGATAGATAGATAGATAGATAGATAGATAGATAGATAGATAGATAGACAGATAGACAGATAGATAGATAGATAGATAGATAGATAGATAGATAGATAGATAGATAGATAGATAGATAGATAGATAGATAGATAGATAGATAGATAGATAGATAGATAGATAGATAGATAGATAGACAGACAGATAGATAGATAGATAGATAGATAGATAGATAGATAGATAGATAGACAGACAGATAGATAGATAGATAGATAGATAGATAGATAGATAGACAGACAGATAGATAGATAGATAGATAGATAGATAGAATGATGGGTAGATTGACTAATTTATTGATTGATCCCTACGTAGTTAGATCCTCACCGCTTGCATAAAGTTATTCCGACTGTCTGGCAGTCCCTGCATCAGCAAGTCGCCTTCCCGTCCATCGTCAGCTTCAATGTCCGCCGAGTCCAGCAGCTGCGGCAGCAGGAAGCGGCTAGTCAGCACGGCATCAAGAGTCAGGATTCTGCCGAATCGCCCGCAAGGCAAAGTAGTGTACGTGTCGGCGCAGATTAGCTTACTTCGTATTGCTGTATAAAAAAATATGAAAATCGTGCAGTTTTAGAATCTAATATTTTTCATAGAATTGTAAAGTTAGCCACAAAGCCTAACTGTCAATTGTGATCAACAGGCGTGTGTAGAAGTTAACGAGCTGCTTAGTTCTTTACTGTAGTTTTTTACTAATATTTTTTTTGAATGTCACAAGTCATTAGCGCCGTTAGTTTTTTAAAGATTTTTTTAAATTCAAACAGAAAGCCACCAAAGAGCGATGACTCTTTGTTAGCATTTTTTCCGCGCAATTTCCTCCAAGGGGAGAGGAAAAGCCTGTCCTCAAATTGAGTTCATTTCGCGTCACGCTTTGCGGCATACACAAAGACTCCAGCAAGAGCCCCGCAGCCACAACTGGGATGTGACTTTAACGCATTCATTGACAGGTCTTTGTTCAATAGGAGCCCCGTCAGCCAGTTTTGTTACTTCCTGTCACACAATGCAAACCTGTCACTCCACTGGGCTATTAAACTAGGCTATAGGACAAAGACCTTTGAACCATTTGACTTTAGGATTGAAACTAGCCTACTCACAGTTTTTGTGTCAAAAATTTCGTTGACAATAAATTTTCCGAATTAAAAGCTCCAGTCCAGATGTTAGCTTCATAGTGGTCCATAACAACATTTTAGTCTCGTGCTAGCTAATCGTCGCATTCCCCCCTCTATTTTGACACCCCTATTATTGAGCCCATAAAACCATTTTTTTCAAGGGCAAGGTGTCAATGGCAGTAACAACAGTGGGTAGGGTTTTTTAATTAAAAAAAGACTTGCTATTTGGCGTTCTAAACAAACAATTTTTATCTTTCTATCTCGTGTTTTTTATTAAAACAGAAACAGAAAAAATTACATTGTCGGAAAAACTAAGCACAAGATCTCTCTTAAGCTAAATAGATTTCTCGATTTTAGGTGGTCAAATTTCTTTTGTTTAAATTGCGAGCTCAATTTCGAATTTTTAATTGAGAACTTAACAACGGTAAGAACTCTCACCTGGCTCGCACTGATAAGAAATCTTGAGCCTGTCCAGCAGACGATAGCAGGGCGCCAGGTTTAGCGGGTCCTCGGCTTGCGGCGACAGCAGCGGCTGCGTCAGGTTGCACCGCCTGTCCTCCTCGCATTTCAGCTTGACGGCCTGCACGATCGGGTTGATGGGTGGTCAGGAAGGAAGGTGGTAGGCACTGTTTGAGCAGGGTTGGTTGTCAGTTAATTTTACCTTTTATCCGATCTGTGTTCTACCCTCCCAGAGATCTACTCTCCCAGAGAACTCTCCCTGAGATCTACTCTCATAGAGATCTACTCTCGCAGAGATCTACTCTCCAAGAGATATACTCTCCCAGAGATCTACTCTCCCAGAGATCTACTCTACCAGAGATAGATATACTCTCCCTGAGATCTACTCTCCAAGGAATCTACTCTCCAAGGAATCTTCTCTCCCAGAGATCTACTCTCCATTGGATCTACCTTCCCTGATATCTACTCTCCCAGAATCTTATAAGCTGAGATCTACTCTCCCAGAAGTCTGATAGCCAGACATCTACTCTACCTGAAATCAACCTCCTTCTGTGATCTACTCTTAGACCGAACAAGAACGAAATAAAAAACTGGTCGATAGAAATTTCCAGTCCAGATGTTTGTCTGCAGAATAGTTGGTTGACTGAATATGAAAAAGAGCAGGGTTGATTGTCAGTTGATTTTACGCTTTATCCAATCTGCGATTTACTCTCCCTTAGATCTACTCTCCTAGAGATCTACTCTCCTAGAGATCTACTCTCCTAGAGATCTACTCTCCTAGAGATCTACTCTCCTAGAGATCTACTCTCCTAGAGATCTACTTTCCTAGAGATCTACTCTCCTAGAGATCTACTCTCCTAGAGATCTACTCTCCTAGAGATCTACTCTCCTAGAATAGATCTACTCTCCCTGAGATCTACTCTCGAAGAGATCTACTCTCCAAGAGATAGATCTACTCTCCCTGAGATCTACTCTCCCTGAGATCTACTTTCCAAGGAATCTACTCTCCCAGAGATCTACTCTCACAGAATCTTATAAGCTGAGATTTATTCGCTCAGAAGTCTGATAGCCAGACATCTACTCTACCTGAAATCAACCTCCTTCTGTGATCTACTCTTAGGCCTACTACCAAGGGACTAAAAATTTTAGTTTCTGTCATATTTACTGAACAAGAGCGAAGTAAAAAAACTGGTCGATAGAAATGTCCACTCCAGATGTTTGTCTGCAGAATAGTTGGTTGAATGATAATAAAAAATAAAAGACCCACAGATTTTACTTTATCATGCGGTTTTATTTTATGTTTTTGCATCTTCTTTTTCTTTTATTCCGATATTATGGTCATTAAAATACAAAGTGTAGGCGGTAATTTCGCCTACAATTTCGCTTGAATGACTTTTTGTTTTCGTCGTAAACTGTCTCTGGTAATAGAACAATTATTTTCTGAGAAAAAATCCTTCACCGATATAATTTCTGACAAAATTTTTCCGCATCTTGCACACACTATCTTCATAATGATCACCCAGATGCGCCTAACATTTGATAATTCAATGGGAAATTCGAGTCCTTATGTACGAATAAGGCACCGAGTGACCTTCAGCTTGACCAGACCCGCGAGCTGCCGACGCCAGTCAGTCTGCGGACAATTCCCGCAAGCATCCCAGAAGTCAGAATCCCGGGGTTAAGCAGCGAGGGCTACGCAGCAGCCAGCTTAGATAAGAAGCTGCAGTGACCAGAAAGCTTCGCTCCTAGGCTACCCGCTGCCTGCTTGTTATCAAAATGTTAGTGCCACAAGAATAACTCGATCCCATGCCGGACTTCGCCTCTCCTCTTTCCCTTTAGTTCCTCCTCCCCCAAATCCGAATAAACTAGTGGCAATTCTTTACTGCCGTAAATCCTGGCACGGGTTTTTTTCACGGCCGAGGCGCAATGCAATACGCGTGCATAGCTGGTGCTGGCGTGACTAACCCGAAGGGTCTGCGAATGACCCCCCCCTATACCGCCCCAGAATCTATTGCTGCAGCGGCCACACGCAGTCAGCTATAGCCATAGTAAATTTGGCCTGTAGTTCGAAGCTGGTTGGATGAGGTGGAGAGCCTGCAACTGAATTAGAAGGTCAAGCAGGTGGCCTCCAATTGCTTCAGCGCGTCGCCTTGCATAAACTTTGCTTGCTTGGACATTCTTGACCTGGACAGTGGCTAGAAAAAAATAATTTTTCATATTGCACCAATGTAACCAAATGGGCCTTGACGACTAAACTTGCGTCAGTTTTTTAAACGTTTGGTAAAAAAAACATAAATTTTTTCAATCGCTTTTAAAAATACCAACCACGACAACGATTTCGGGCTTAACAAGCATTTTCCGATCAGCAATTTATGAAATAGCTCTGAAGCTAATGCACCCCCTTGCCGTTTTATTGCCATTTTAAACGAACCAATTAATGCATAATTTATATTTATTATGTAGCTACTGCAATACAGCCATCTGTGTTTTATATTTGTATTGCCTCATTCTCTCTTAACCGTGGGTTTCTGCTTCGAGCTTTCTGTTCGTAGCTTAATCCTATCGCTTCATTTAATCCTCCTCAAAACCTACGGGAACGATTTACGGATTTATCTAATTTATCAGTATTTTGCAAAACAATCCGATTGCATTTGACCTCAAAGTATCGAGTTTAACATTGTTTTAATATTGGCAATCGAGGTCAGATGACTTGAAATTAAGAAAAAATGATCAAAGTACTACCGGCATTTGAGGTCTGCCGCATGAGAATCAAATTGATGTAAGTCCAAATGTTGGCATCGTTCTTCTCAATTAAGAATACATGATCATACTCGGATATGGGCCATAAAATTGACTGCCACGGGCCATTAGCTTCAGTCTATCAGATACGAAACTGTATTTTTCGGCGAACTTTCTGGCCTGCTCTCTCTCTCTCTCTAATTCGCCATTCGTCCCTCCCCATTCCGTTGCATGAGCTCAAAGAATCCTCCAACACTGCTCCAACATTTATTTGTTAGCTATAGCAAATAGCAGAGCACCGCTTTCAGCTTTCCCGTTTGGGAGCAGCATATCGTTCTCGAGGTTAGGGTTAGGGTTAGGGTTAGGGTTAGGGTTAGGGTTAGGGTTAGGGGTGGGGCCAGTGGATCAAGCAGCATTGGCGCCATTTGTGCCATAGTGGAGAAGGGCAGAGGAATCATATAGTTTGGTAAGTAAGTAGGGGAGCGGCAGGGGATACAGACACCGCATAAGCCGCCAATTCAGTTGCTGGGAATGGGTAGAGGAGCGCGCGCACAGACGGAGCCAGTCTGGAGGTCGGGGGCCGACATGTATTGCACTGACGGGCAGCATGCAGAAGCTAGTAGATTCTTATCTATAATGCTTTGCATCTCTGCGTGTATCTCCCCTCCCACCCAGTCAGTCCAATGCTAGGCCGCGCCGCTATGCATGAGTAATGAGCCGCTCCATGCCGATCTGCTTGGCTTCCAGGCGGTGTGTGTGTGTGTTGTAAGAGCGAACCGATTTGAGACATCCCTGTAGCAACGATGCTCAAAGCATGCTCCAAGCATGTATAAGGACAAATGCCGTGGTTGAAGCTAGTATTTTTTTTTTAATTTCATGAAAGGAATTAAGTACTTGGATGTATTTTCAACTTTTAAGGGGATTTATTACATGCTCGAGGAGATTTTCTACCTGCTTCAAGGATTTTCGAATTGCTGGAGCGATTTTCCTGATGCTGCGGGAGATCTTTACTTAGTTTAAGATGATTGGTTAGATTTATATCAAGTACGCGAGTATGCACTCCTTTGTGGGAGCACTGAAGAATTAGTTTTTTTGCATAAAATTATGCGGTAAAATAAAAGAAACAAACAAAGAAGTTAAGAAATAATACGAGCTAGAAAAGCAGAACTTTGAGTCGAACAACCCAGAAAAAAAGCTGTAAACTGTGAGAAAAACTCGATACTGTTTTAACAAATGAAAGAAGTACACAGACCAATGCGACAATTTCTCACGGATTTCCCCAACTCAGAGACTCTAGCCAACACAAACAAGCAGACTGATTCTCTTGTTTATTAAGATTCAAGGAATTTTAAATAGAATAAACAAATAATTCCAGCAGATAGAGTGTTCTAAGCCATCATAAAGAGTTGCTTAATTGTCTGGACATCTACAGACACAACCAAAATAACCTAGCATTTTGCTGTAATCGTTTTGCAAATTATCATAGAATATTTCTAAAGTACATTTGCACTGCATTTTGAACGCTGTTTATCAGCACCAAACATCCTGGAGTTTCGCATCGAATGATCTAAAGCGCCGAGTGGCAGCACAGCTCCCGCGGGTATTGTTTGGGAAGAATCTCCGACTGCAGCGAATATCCTCTATTTATTAAAGCCCAAACCCTAAGAAAGGGCTTCGACTCTCGTTCATAGCTGAAATCCCTGGGGATCCATCTAACAGCACTTCCCATTCTGCGCGCAACCAGTTAATTTGTCTGGACCCTGCTTTCAAGCAGAGACCAGTAAACCTAATTTTGGGCATTTGCCTTGCAACAGAGAAGTAGGTAAACTTTTTGTGGCCGCCAACCTCCTCCTTGATCCTTAAGCTGTTGAGTCACTGTCTCCGAGATTTTCGAGCTGAGTTAACCGCCCAGATCATCATGTTTTGTAGCCACAACTCAAAGGTCACTGTCCCACAATTGTAGCCAACAACCAATCGCTTACCTGAAGAGCTCTGGAGATGCCGCAGCCCGTGATTCCATTATTCCCTCCCTCATCAATTCTCAAGTCAGACGTTGAGTTTGTTATCCTTTCAGCGATGGCACCATCTTGGACGCCTCCGCCGCTGTCGCATCCAGACGCATCGTCGTTGGCTGACCGGATGAAAATTCGCGTTCTCTCTGGACAGAGCAGCTGCCGTCGTCTGCCTCGACTGGGACAGCTGAATCTCGGCGATAGCCGGCTAACCTGACGAATGAGGCCTGAAAAATTGCGAGCATTGGAATGAGGTGGTTAAATGAAAGAAAGAGCCTGAAAATGAGCAGTGACTGAACTGTCTCCCTGGTGACGCAACTATCCTGTCCCTGATGACACAACTATCTCCCTGATGATGCAACTATCTCCCTGATGATGCAAATGTCTCCCCGATGATGCAATTGTCTCCCTGATGATGCAACTATCTCCCTGATGATGCAAGTGCCTCCTTGTTAAATAAATTGTCTCCCTGATGATGCAAGTGCCTCCTTGGTAAATAAATTGTCTCCCCGATTATGCAAATATGTCCCTGATGATGCAAACGTCTCCCGGATGATGCAATTGTCTCCCTGATTGCATAATTATCTCTCACTCCTGTCCTCCACTACTGAGGCCACTGTCATAAACAAGTATAAATAACCTCTGTAGTGGTTGAGCTTTTCCAAGTCCACTTGAATAACGCCAGGATGTTTGCCTGCCAACGGGGGCTGAATTACGGCAGCTTCAAGCAAAGATGAAAGCAGTACGAAGTCCAATGGAAGCAGAAGCAGCAGCACGAGCAGAGGCAGCTGCAAATAGTTGCAGTAGCTCGTTCTCGAATGCATGTAACTGGACGTGTATTGCTAGATAATCCTGCCGAAATCAGTCAGCGTAGTTGTAACCTTATTTATGACTTTTGCAAGTGGATTTCCTCCGAGTAAAATTATTAATTTCTGCGGCAGCAGTCAATGCTCTATAATTGGAGTGTCCCTCCGAACCAATGAAAGCCGGCCTAACAGCTTAGCTGGCATCTGATTGGCTGACTGACGAAGTTAGTTTAGGGCAGTCCAATTGTTGCCGCTGTTTATGCTTGTGAAAAGTGTTTAACAATTATTTGTGTGTAGAAGCTAAAATAAGTGATAGATATATAAGACACAAGGATAAGCAATCACTAAGGCATACATTAAGCTTATCTGACGCACAAGGATAAGCAACCACTCAGGCATACATTAAGCTTATCTGACGCACAAGGATAAGCAACCACTCAGGCATACATTAAGCTTATCTGACGCACAAGGATAAGCAACCACTCAGGCATACATTAAGCTTATCTGACGCACAAGGATAAGCAATCAGTCAGGCAAAGATTATGCTCATCTGCCACACAGGGATAAGTCAAGACTAAAATTTTAAACAAGGGTACCTATAACATAAAAATTAGATTTTAAGGCGCAAAGATTTTCTAAAAAAAGTTTACCATCTATTTTAAACAAATGTTAGGCTTCACAGGCTAAAATATGCTTTCATTTTGGCCAAAAAACCAGCTAAAAACTAAGAAGTAAGTAAAAATTATGGCCTAAAAATAACATTCTACAAGGAATGAATAGTTTAATAAAAAAATAATCTCTGCAGTCTTTGTCAGAGTCTTTGTATCTATGCTCGCTCCAAGCATTCAACTAATCAACAGGCGCAGTATTAAACATCTTCCTAAACTCCATCTGCTCCTCTAGCTTCCTTTGTCGCATCTTTTCCACTTGCGCAGCTTGCTGCTTCTTCAGTGTGTGCTTCATATGCTTCAGGTGAACAATTTCGTCGCGGAGGCTCTTGCTGTAAAAAATCGATTCGCAAGATAATTTTTGATTGGGGTCGGGGAGAGGAATCTTAGTTGTTAATGCGATCACAAACAGCAAGATCGTGATTATCACGGTAGTACATCAACTCTCATTAGGCGACAAACCAATTAAAGACAACTCCCATCAGGGAAGAACCCCCACCAGGAGAGAACTTCCAACAGGCGAGAACCCCACCAGGCGAGAACCCCAACAGGAGAGAACTTCCACCAGGAGAGAACTTCCACCAGAAGAGAACTTCCACCAGAAGAGAACTTCACCAGAAGAGAACTTCCACCAGGAGCGAAATTCACCAGGAAAAATTCACCAGAAGAACCACCAGGAGAGAACTTTTACCAGGAAACAACTTTCAACAGGCGAGAACCCAACTAGGAGAGAACTTCACCAGGAGAACCACCAGGAGAGAACTCTTACCAGAAAACAACTTTCAACAGGCGAGAACCCCACCAAGAGAGAACCTCCACCAGGAGAGAACTTCTACCAGGAGAGAACTTCACCAGGAGAACTTCACCAGGAGAACCACCAGGAGAGAACTCTTACCAGGAAAGAACTTTCAACAGGCGATAACCCCACCAAGAGAGAACCTCTACCAGGAGAGAACCCCGCCAGGAGAGAACCCCCACCAGGAAAGAACCCCCACCAATGTGGAAGTCTAGATTTAGCCACAAATCCAATTAGCCAATAACCCCATCATGTTGCAACCCTTATAAAGGTTTCAAAATTGTGCGACCCTATTTGGAAACAACACAATTAGGAAATAAGCCAAATTCCAAGAACTTACGCATCGATTGAGTCAATGTCGATGCCTCCCCTAGCCATCTGCTTTCGCGGCGTGGAGCCGGCCAAGTTTTTTGTCGCCAGGATTGTGTCCCGGATCTTTGGATCCATGCGCTTTCGTCCTTTAGCAATAGCCTTTAAGCCTTGAAGCGGGGTGAATTGAAAAAAAACGATTTGATCTATAATTGTCCTACTGATAAATACTTTGATCAAGCAAAAAGTTCAACAATCGGTTCAATTAGACTCTCACCGGCCATGCAGGACTCGCCCGTGTGCATCAGGGCGAAAAGACAAAACAGGCCAGCCGTGACGGTCAGCACCAGAGGCCTGCTGGCTAGCATCGCCCAGACTTCAGGACACAAGCAATTTCCTGTTGAAGTCGAAGCTAAAATGTGTTCGGAAATGTTATCATTCGTCAAACAGCTATTTTAATTATTCATTTGAATAGCCCAGCTATATAAGACTCAGATCTGCACTTGCTTGCCCAAACCACCATAGCTTTGGTCCATTGGTCTATGGTAAAGGACTGATGCATAAGTCAGAATGTGAGACATCTTATTTATTGTTGTTATGTCCATGAAGGGTCAAGCATCCAGCAGAAGCCGAAAATGAAACGACCTAGTGTAAAAGATGTAGGTTGCTTACTCCTGTTAATCGCTCTTATGACTTCCACTGCCCACGGATGCAAAAAGGGCGGCGATGACAGTAAGTTAATTTGACAGCTAAGCAATCCATGGCAATATCTATGTATCTATCTATCTATCTATCTATCTATCTATCTATCTATCTATCTATCTATCTATCTATCTATCTATCTATCTATCTATCTATCTATCTATCTATCAATCTATCTATCTATCTATCTATCTATCTATCTATCTATCTATCTATCAATCTATCTATCTATCTATCTATCTATCCATCTATCTATCTATCTATCTATCTATCTATCCATCTATCTATCTATCTATCTATCTATCTATCTATCTATCTATCTATCTATCTATCTATCTATCTATCTATCTATCTATCTATCTATCAATCTATCTATCTATCTATCTATCTATCTATCAATCTATCAATCTATCTATCTATCTATCTATCTATCTATCTATCTATCTATCAATCTATCTATCTATCTATCTATCTATCCATCTATCTATCTATCTATCTATCTATCTATCTATCTATCTATCTATCTATCTATCTATCTATCTATCTATCTATCTATCTATCTATCTATCTATCTATCTATCTATCTATCTATCTATCTATCTATCTATCTATCTATCTATCTATCTATCTATCTATCTATCTATCTATCTATCTATCTATCTATCTATCTATCTATCTATCTATCTATCTATCTATCTATCTATCTATCTATCTATCTATCTATCTATCTATCTATCTATCTATCTATCTATCTATCTATCTATCTATCTATCTATCTATCTATCTATCTATCTATCTATCTATCTATCTATCTATCTATCTATCTATCTATCTATCTATCTATCTATCTATCTATCTATCTATCTATCTATCTATCTATCTATCTATCTATCTATCTATCTATCTATCTATCTATCTATCTATCTATCTATCTATCTATCTATCTATCTATCTATCTATCTATCTATCTATCTATCTATCTATCTATCTATCTATCTATCTATCTATCTATCTATCTATCTATCTATCTATCTATCTATCTATCTATCTATCTATCTATCTATCTATCTATCTATCTATCTATCTATCTATCTATCTATCTATCTATCTATCTATCTATCTATCTATCCCCGCTAGCTGACAGCACTAACAAACCGGCCGCCGGACAGACCCGGGCGGCACTGATGGCGGCGGAGGCCGTTGCGAAGCAGCATGAGTCTGAAGTCGATGATTTTTCTTCCGAATCGAAGGAAAATCTAAATGAAAATGGCGAACTAAAGCATCCGCAGGTTTTGAAGTAAGAAATCTATTAGGTTTGTTGATTTCTTTCGCAATTGCACGTTTTTTACAAGAAATCGCAAAAATCCGAAAAATTATCACCAAATCGAGCAGATCCGACGCGAAGCAGGTTATCAAGAGTGCCGAATCCGACGACGATGCCAGCAAAGAGAAGCAGCATCAGGAAGCCAAGCTGCAGGTGGCAATTCAAAAGTCCAAAGCAACTGGTCAGCCGCTGCCGAAGTGGGCGCAGAGCATGGTGGACGCCAAGGAGCACAAGCAGCTTGAAGAGGTGGAGCTCATCAAGGCTGGTGGGAACCATACAAAGTCGGGAAAATGAGATGTGGCCAGAAGAAACTAGATAAACAAATACTTTTTTGCAGGTTTTTAAACAAAGCTAATATAATCTAATTTTAGTTTATTAATTTAATGTCTCGTAGTTTTAACTGAAGTTGATTAAGATGAAAAGTTTACCTTTAATTTTATTTTGCGGACCTACTAGCTCACAAAGTCTTGAATTTTTTGTTTATTCTATCACTGTTCAAGTAAATTTTAAAGCGGAAAGTTTTTTTGTCAACCTACTGCTAGTAGAAATAGAAGGGTATAAAAAATAAATTGCATAAAAGGATGCAACTACATTAATTAAAGCACTGTGACTAAAAAGTATTCGCTAAGGTGCGAGAATTTCTAAGCTTGTGGCTAATTTCAAGTAAATTTGTGTGTAAATTGGCTATGTCATAATTTCTTTGATTCAGAAATTGTTTATTAGGCAAGTTTAGGAAATTGTGTTACAGTTGATAAAGCACTGGGTGGAGGCAGTAGAGAATTGCCATACGAGCGTAGACTAGAAATCCGACCAATCCGAGAAGACAGACTAATACCATAGACGAAAGTCGACAAAATCTCTTGACAAAAGTACATAATAACTTATAATACCGTCAAACAGGGCTGTCCTCTTTACTAACTGCTCAATTGAAGTCGGAATAACATGAAAATAAACACTAGCTAAGGTTATGCAAAACTTTCAAAATATCAGAAATTGTCAGACAATATAAAACAAAGAGGACACAGACTGCAGCTGTGACACCCAAGAACACAAACTGTAGCTGCGACACCTCAGGACACAAACTGTAGTTGCGACACCTCAGAACACAAACTGTAGCTGCGACACCTCAGAACACAAACTGTAGTTGCGACACCTCAGAACACAAACTGTAGCTGCGACACCTCAGAACACAAACTGTAGCTGCGACACCTCAGGACACAAACTATAGCTGCGACACCTCAGGACACAAACTGTAGTTGCGACACCTCAGAACACAAACTGCAGCTGCGATACCTCAGAACACAAACTGTAGCTGCGACACCTCAGAACACAAACTGTAGCTGCGACACCTCAGAACACAAACTGTAGTTGCGACACCTCAGAACACAAACTGTAGCTGCGACACCTCAGAACACAAACTGTAGCTGCGACACCTCAGAACACAAGCTGCAGCTGCGACATATCAGGACACAAACTGTAGCTGTGACACGCCAGGACAAAAACCATGACTATACCTTAAAATAAACAAAAAGTTTCTTATCAGAAGTGAAAACTTTTCTATATTGATACACTACAGAAGCACGACATATCTATTCTGGTAACATAATTTAAGAACATTTTTGAACATAAAAAATAATTTAATCTCGTGAAATCCAAATTGCGCACTTTGGATTAAAAGGCAGGCTACAGCTGTGCACAGGCCTCGTATGCGCCTCGCCTGCGGCTGTCCTGCAGATTCAGCATCAGGTCGAAAGGCCAATTGGCCACTGGTCACTTAATCAAAAATTTGATGCAGATACAAAAGATTTCGACAGATCAGAAAGTATACCTGATTGAGTTCATCAGCGGAAAACAAAGTGGACTACGAGTCCAACTGATCGGAGAGCAATTTAGAAATCTTTAACAAAAATAGTTTTTAAATATTGTTTAGAAGGCGCATTTACGAGTATAACAAAGTAGGCGCTTATTTTATTTAGCTAAATGGAGTAAGCTAAATAACCTAATTAACGCAAAGTATTGCAGCAGTTATTTGCAACTATCATTAACCAAAATTGTTTCTAATAGTTCTTTTATAATCTAGCTTTTCAGGCTGCAAATCCGCTTTATGACCTTCGTAGATTGCATGTCAAATCTCGACTCAATCCTTGACAGCTCGACTAGAGATCACGGAATAAGGCCAAAGAAATCGCGGATCACCGCCTCCGACATGCTAGAGCTGGCCAGCGCTAGAGCCCTCACGGTGCCTTTGAACTTCTCGGAGGAACCGACTCTCTTGCCGAAGTACAGGCAGATGTTGCTGTTGTCCACGGTGCTGTGGTGGACTTCGTTCCACAACTCCAGGCTGGCCCGTGGCAGAAAAGCATCGTTCAAGAACAAATCAAAGGAGCCCCCTGCCGCGGTTATGGCGATGTTTGTCCAGCTATCAGGGCTTAGCGACATCGCATTAGCAGGTGAGAAAAATTGTGGCAGTAGCGTTCCGGTGATTTCATGAATTCGGACGTACAGTCTTCCTGGTGTGCTGAACTCCCACATCGCAACTCCAAGATTAGTTGGCACCGTGAGGGCGCTGCAGTTGGCGAACTCGTAGAACGGCTGCACCTGCGGCTGCCTCTTGATCCTCAGAAGCCACGTGAGGCCCGTGGCGAAGCTGATGCTCGACTTGTTCAGCACGGCGTAGGCCGCTGTACCGTCGAACACCGCGCCTTCGCTGCTCCACTCCACACCTACCGGATGCAGCCGGTTCGTGTCTCGGTCAGCCTGGCACACCACATTCTCCAGTCTGCTCACGTCATCGGCCAGCCACACATTGTTGAGCTTTGGGCTGATCGATCGGTGATTGATTGGAAATCGGAAGAACACGGCGCAGCTTGGCGACCGACCGGCAGTGAGGCTGCGGCACACCGACTGGAAGTCGAAGACGCTGCAGGCTCGGGAGAGCCGGTCGAACTGCGCCACCAGAGCTCCAGTGGGGAACTTTTGGTCAGCAACGGAGGCGCAGTGAGTTTCAGAGCTCACAGCAAGGTGAGCCATATTAGCGGAGCACTGCACATCGGCCTCGCTCCAGACTGACAGCTTTGAACCAGAATGAGCGACAGCTACATGCACCAAGTTGCACATAAAAACTGACTGAGTGATCAAAGTCGTCAGCATTAAATACTTTTTTACCGGTTGATTTTCTCGAAAATTAAAAAGAATTTTTGTGCTACATTTATTATTGACTTCCTGTAGCTTAAGCTTTCTGGCTCCAACTTTTTTTAACTCCGCACTGAGCAGTCTGTTGCAATGAAATTGGTACGTTACCATGGTGTCTAAGCTACTGCTTTGCGAGGAAGAGGCAGGGATTGGAATTAGCGAAGGCAAAGTGAAACCTACTAAAGACAAATTGGCTGGCTTCAAAATGTACGAATGAGTTCATCTCTGACTAACGTGAGACTGTGTCACGTGGCTTGAGAATTTTTTCCCCATATTCTAAAAATCATATTTCTTTCTTTAAGGATTTTCCAAGTGGAACTTTCCAAAAAGAGCGGGACAGCAAGGCGGAGAGCGTACATCCGCCCCCCGTAGTTTGGGCCCGCCAGTGTAGCTTTTTGGTGCTCAGTTGCCTCAATAACGTGTACGCAACCCCTTGTTCAGCTTTTTTGCTGTGAAGACTCCCACCTGCCCATCTGAGGGCTTTTTCCAACGCGTGAATAATCGATTCTACCAAACTATCTGTCTGTCGGTCTGTCTGTCTCTTTCCTAAAAACTTTACCATCTTAATGCTCTGTTTCTTAATCTTCTTCTTAATGCAATAAATGCAGAGCGCATTTCTTCTCATTGGATTGGGCTAGAAGCAATTTATTCAAACTAGAGACTTTTCATAGCCTCATTCAGCTTCAGAGGACTACAGTAGCAAATCATTTGATCAGTTCGAAGAGACTCTTTTGTGGGAAAAACATAAGTCTGATGTATGTTTGTGTTTTTCTATTGTTACTTAACTTTCTTATTTACCCACGCATCTATCCATCTTTAAAATCTATCTGCGTTTATTTAGATTGACCTATTAGTGTGAGTCACTTTAGAATTACTGGCAATAAGTTAGAGGGCTTGAATACACTCTAAAGTGGCGTATATTACTCACGTTTCCTAGTCGATAGCAAAATGTCAGAATTTTTAATTCAAGAATACAACAACATTATTTTTACGCCATTAACCAAATCGTTAACGCCAATAATTTTCTACCGCATTAGTCTGTGGTATCACTCTAAAAACTCCCTCAAATAGAAAGCGTCCATTCACTGTGTAAAAATTCAAATTCTTTAAAGAAGATGGTCAGAAAATAGGTTTTTTTAACGCACTTAATTTCACAGGCATGCCCCGACTACGAGTAAGTTGTAGAAAAACATCGTGGCCCCTGGTTTGGTTGTTGCTGATACTGCTCAGGCTGGAGTACTTTGCCATGGCTTGCAGTCCGAAGGGTGAGTCTGTGAAATTATCATGGCTGTTCAGTGCATTAAACTTGTTGTCGGTTCCACTGCAATGCCATTTTGTACCTGAAATTTTTTTAGGCTTGAATCTTGACGCAGAAGATGTAGCCTTGTAGGCAATCCTTCGGATCACGATCACAGAAAGATGTGACGAACCCATAGGAAATATACGAAGAAAAATGTGTGTTTTCTGTCAAATAGCAAGTTACCAAGCAAATATCACTCGAATCATTGTATTTTTCTTTAATCTTAAATCCAAGAAACTAACCATAATGAAATGATTTAAAAAATTGGTGAAACTTCGATCAGAGAGTCGATCATGCATCCTAGAGTGTAGAGACAAATAATTGGAAACCAATTCACTTGTCTTCGTCCACAGATCTCTGCAGAGGATGTGCCGATGGCTTGATTTAACTTTCACTCAAAACTTACTTCGCCGTACCCCCTCAGCTTCGGTTTGCGATCATTTACATACATTTCTGTCATTTAAACGATCGTAAACTGAAGTGGATATATATAGAGGGACCTAGCGACTCCATCTATGTAGCAAACGATTTATCGAAAGTTCGTAACTAATAAACCCGGTTTTTTTCATGTTTTTTTCCTTCG
>CATNEM010000088.1:2590000-2710000 GCA_950096795.1 Macrostomum cliftonense | reverse complement strand
AACTGTATTCAAGTGTAGAATTTAAATATTTCTTCATGGATGCTGGTATTGCTTCCTTCCAAATAAAAATCAGTCAAAATCAATGGTTTTCAAGTTACATGGAGTCAGTATTATTGTTAACAAATCAACTGAGTTCATTACGGATATAGGCATAGCAAAGAAATCGAGTCATTTAATTCTGTCCATTGAATTTTGGGGTAACATCAAGAGCCTTGGTATATATATTACTCAGATCGTCTTGATGTTGTTTATTATAATGTGTTGCGAGCGAAGCTTTTAATAATATTATAAAATATAGTATCTTTACTGTTTAAGGGATTACTAAAAATTAAAGCACTATATAGAAAGCAAAATACAATGCCGCGGTGACAATTATTGGAATGGTGTGCTGGACGCAATTTCGTCATTTACTTTCGTCATTTAGACAATCAATTCGAAAACTACTTATCACTAAAGTCTAGAGAAAAAACTAGGTCAATTTTTGGGACGCTGTTTGACTAAACTGGACATTTTTTCATGTAAGATAAAAGAGTTTAAAAACGGTTGGGCCATAACTGATTTGTTTCAAAAGCTGCTATGTAAAAACCAAGTTGACTAATATAACCGATAAGGATTTTTTTCGAAAACGGATGCAGTGCAGTACTTTCTCCAGGTTTTAGAGATTCAGTAGTCTAAATTTTATTTCTCGAATTTCGTAAGTGATTAGAGGTTGAAAAAATTGTTGCGGGGGTTAACATGATGTCTAGGGTGTGATGAAGCGACAAGGGACGTGTAGCGCGTAGTTCGTGCAATTTTTTTTAAAACGAAGATTCAAGAAGCAAATAAATAGGGTGCCAAATATCACGACACGATGTGCAACTAGCTAGGAAAGTTTCAATCGTACATTGTAGTTTACATAACATTTAGCTAACGTCAGCGCCTTTAATGGGGCTGCACAATACGAAAAAAGATAATTAAGCAAATATATGTGGACTCGAAGTCTGTACCATTACTAAGGTCTTAGAGAGATGCAGCAGAGTTTATAAGCTGGATATTTGTTGATAAAGAATACCGCTGGAAAAAAAGAACAAAGGCTAAATTTATGTCATTGGGAAGGTCGCGAAGCCCGAACAGGTACTTAGCCAGTTCAGCTGATCAGTCTAACTGATCCTCAGTCAGCTGCGATGCACAAACGTTGTCGGCGGCATCAGACACGCCCGGATCTCGTACAAAGCTACCAACGATGTTGCGAAGATGCTGCGTAAAGAAGACAGCCCCAAGTTCAGAGAAGTTAGTTCTCTACAACATTCATTAGCATCAATTGCACAGCTTCCTTGGCCTCATCGTAGCTTAGTTCCTTTGCTAATGGAGGACATGCGATGCCCCTGCAGATGGAAAACTCAAACGGCTCCCCTGGCTCTTCCAGTGATTTTCCGACCTTCAAATAAGCCAAAGCTCTCAGCCACTCTCTGCTTACTCTGGTGCAGTCTGGTATAGCAGCAATATCCGTTAACAGAAGCTCAAGGTGCTCATCTGAGGAGTTGGCGGCAAAGTGCTCAGTCACCTTGGCGTGAGTGTCTAAGGCGCAATGGAAGGCATTCATCACCTGCTCCTTGTCATGGCTGGATTCGCTCATTTCCACCAGCAGGAGTAGGCCAAAAATTGAATGGAACTGCACGGAGGTCACAGCAAATCTCGAAAGCGAGCTGACGAATCCGTTTAACTCAGAGTGCAAATTCTGGAGAACATCTTTAACTACTCGAACAATTGCTGCTTTCGGTTCGTGACCACTCTTAAAGTACACGGCAGCGTCTCGCAGAAAAAAGTGTTGCATGCACACATCATCCGAGTCGAAGCTATTCATCATTTCGATAAGCATATTTAACGAGTCGCGTACAAGATTCAGCAAGTTCTGCGGTAGCCAATTTTCTTTCGGTGTCTCATCGAGCATGTAGAACAGCAAGCTCTTAGCAACGTACGTCTTTATTCCGCTAGACTTACTGCTAATTAACCGCTTGATGAGGAACTTAATGATGATGAAGAGCTGGCATTGAATGGTGCTCAGATTTCGCATGACAATTCTCTCAAGCAGAGTGGTGCTGACGCGCATGTGAGTTCCGGCATCGGCATTCGGCGGCGATGTGACAACTACGTGACACCTTGGCTTCCCTCCGCTCACCTCCTCTCTAAGCGCACGCAGGATGAGTTCGGACATCTGTGAGGATTCGCCCTTTCGGTTCCTGTATCCGGGTTGTACAATCTCGACTCGGGGGTAGCAGCAGCAGTGCAGGGCGAAGATGATGTCAAAGGTGCTAAAAATGCTTATTGTCTCATCGCCCAATGGAAAGTTTGGTGCATTGGCTGAAATAATAATAAAAAAAATTTATTTAAAAAGAAGCTGAGAAGCAATCAGCGAAAGGAAAGGTCACTTAAATGCGTCCGTATATTTTGGTCTTCTCACCTCCGCTAGTCAGAAGAGCGTGACCATCCTTGTACTCAGTTGGCAGACAGTGCTCACTGAACTCGCACACACCCGGCTTGTTGGTCACATCGTCAATTAGATGAAACGGCATTCTCTGTACTGAATGACAAAAAATTGTGACGTCAATATCGCTGCTATCTTCAACGCTTCCGTCCAATTTTGCCAAACAGCTGCCTAATCCATCCGAATAACTGCCGAACACAAATAAATCGCCCGTCTTAGTCAGGAACCTCAGCATATCCTCAACCGTTGAAGCCATGGCTGATTGAATATGAGCATTGGAAGTCCTAAATCCGACTTCCTCCATTTTCTCCGACAGCTTGCGGCTGAACGATGCGTCATCACTTGTTGAAAAAGTATTGTCTGCCATTCTTAAGATTTTGCACTTGGTTTCAAGTACGCTCGTAAGGAAACAATTACTAAACGAGTGTTATGAGCAGATTTATAGCTTTCAAGGGTCAGTTGGTTCCTAGTTTGACTTACAATTTGATTCCTTATTCTGAGGTCAGAAATCGATTGCTTTGTACGCTTGTTCGTACAGCGAACTGATGTGTACGCCGGGTAAATATTGCGAGCGTTCACCAAATATTGCACGCGCATGCCAAAATAAGCGTACGAAGAGAGTGGAATGATATTCGAAAGCCCGCACTAAACAACTATCTTGTAGCCTACATGTATGTAGGCCAGTTCGTGAGGCAAATTACATAGTTTCTTGTTCTTATTAGCATATGAACCATTCAATTCGGGTGTATAGTCTGTTTGTCTGTCTGTCCATCTGCCTGCCCGTCTGTGCGTTCGAATAGGAAGATATACGTGAAGCTCGAACAGCTCAACAATTATACTCTATAAATCAATCCAAGCTAAAATTTGCCACGCTTGAAGCTTTGTACATTATTAGATTTTTAAGGTCCTAGTTCGTAGTCGCCGATATATGTTCATGCTGTGAGGAGCAGCGTTTCTATTATGGTACTACTGGCATGGACTTTTCAGCAGTGCTTGCAGCGTTTTTATTCACCTTTTCCTCCTTAGCCGTGGAGCAGAACTTGCGTCTGTGGGAAGAAATGAAAAGCCGGCACTCAGCAAGGCTGACGGTGATGCGTTCGAGCTAAGATTGACATGCAATCTTACAATGGCTGCATGCGAGATCCCACTATGAAGTACAAGTGAGTTGCAATTAAGAACCTAATCGAGAAGTGAGCAAGCCAAGACCGAAGCCAAGACCAGAATCGTCTTATCGAAGGCTTCGGCTAGCAAGGCGGCCATGAAGAGCGCGGATAAAACAGTCAATCAAACTGCGAGCTTTAACTTTCAACAATGGACGGACTAGATTTATTGAGGCATAATTCAAAGTATTTCAATATTTTCTTTTGTCAGCCTAACTGAGAATAAAGCCATCCAAAGTGAGAATCTTGCCTACGCTGACTGCGAAGGGCCTGGCTGCGTCCAGCCTTAGTCTATGGGCCATAGACTAGAAAGGACAAGCAAAGTGATAAAAAGCCATCCAATGTGAGAATCGATCGCTTTTTCTCTTTCCCCTAGCTCTCTCCAAGCGCAACTCCTCCACTACCGCTTCTCCAACACCCACAGTCTCGTTGCTTTCTTGCCTATTTATCCAACACTTAAAATTAACAGAGTTCAGTCTTCACCACTGCAATAAAAATTCCCGCCGCATCTGTGGACCGCCAGCGACTCTTTTAACTCTTTACTTTACTGTACTGTATCATCCAGTGTGTTCCTGTTTCCGTTATTCCGTTTAAGCTATTGGCTAATCATATGGATGGCTCAGAAGGTATAAAAATAAAAGAATACGACGCATAGACCAATCAATTCTGACATTGGATGGCTTTTTATCACTTTGCTTGTCCTTTCTAGTCTATGGCCCATAGACTAAGGCTGGACGCAGCCAGGCCCTTCGCAGTCAGCGTAGGCAGGATTCTCACTTTGGATGGCTTTATTCTCAGTTAGGCTGACAAAAGCAATAGTAGTAGAAAGTTTTTAGTTTATGGCTGAAACATTTTACCCACACACATATGGCGTAATACAGTCAAATAGACACACGCAACAAGAGTAAGTATGTACAGGTTTGTTTGACTACTGGTGCCAATACTTTCGGCACCAGAAGCTTCACTGAAAGGCTCACTGACTTGAAAAACACAACACTCAAACCTAAAAACAATGGGCTATGGCTAAGTTAAAGGGAAATACCTTGAGAGATCACATCTGGACATTCTCAATTCCCAGAGAGATGCATCATGTAGAGGATCGCCAAAAAAGATGAAACACCAAACTTCAGCCCTCATGCCGCCTCTCAGCTATGTTTTAAGCTTCTCTTCATTGTGCTACCTGAGTAGTGGAAAGAAAGACAGGTAAAAATGCTTATGTGGAGTGGTGTACAGCACCGAGGAAAATCAATTTTACGCCTGAAAGAGAAAAACACAACCAACTGCACTAAGAAAAAGCCCCCTAGCTGGTTAGGCCTAATCTTGGTCTCTATTGTCTCACAACGTGTAGCTCAGTCAACAGGCTAAAATGCTAAGTTTTAGTGAATCATGAGGGCAGTTAGGTAGTAAATTTTTGCTGTTTGAGCAATAAATTTACACTAATGTGGCTTGAGACTGGATTTTTTGATAAGTGAAATCAATTGAAAGTCCAACATTAAAATTATGTAGCTTTTTAAAAAGAATAAACTCCGCAAAAATCTACATGCATGTAACCTACTGCTAAAAGTAGATTGAGTAATTATTGTTTTTTCCCAGCCAAATAAAATGATTAGGTGAGCAATGAAATTCACTTCATCAGTGTTAAAAAGGCAAAACAACCAAGATTTTATTGAAAGATTGCGAGTTCAAACTTGAACTGAGACCCCCATCAATCAACAAAATTTCAACGGGTCCTCCAGCCATTTTTAAACTATACGCTCGTAGTTTCCAGTAACTCTGAAAAAGTTATAAAAACTTCTGCATACACATAAACTCGAAGACGTCAAATTTTGACGAGACCTGTCAGAATGAAATGCCACAGTACTGTTAATCTACATCAAGTGTATATATGTAGCTTCATCGCAACATTCAAATGGAGTAACGGGTTAGATGATTTGCATGCTGAAAAATTTCTAGTTACTTTAAAAATTATGCCCTTCAGCCAAGCTGTGGGTCTGCATTGTGCAATTTTTTGCGCTTGGGGACAGGGGAGCTCTGCGACTCTTCGCGTTCCGCATCAATGCACGGAAGACCTCTGCAGAAGGTGGCTCAGCTGTAGAAGATAAAGAGCTGTGTACAGGCCATGGAATCCTATGCATCTAGAGTGTCTGGAGTGGAAACAGTTAGGGCAATACAGTCGATCTTATTTTATGACCAGTATAGTAAATCAGAAGGACGTTTAATTTAGTTTAGCGTGTCTTTGTTTAACTACGTGTAAATTTTCCGCACTAATTGAAAGACTGTCACGTGATATTGGCATCTTTTTCTAATTATTATTCAATAGGAAAGGACGAAGGAACACATCAAGTCAAAATTCATGTTAACCTGATAATAATGAGTAAAGACACAATTTTAAACAGTAAAAGTCCATTTATTATTGCGGCCTTGGCCCCCCACGTGTATTATTGAGTCATTTATAACAGTAAAGCTCGTGTCAAAAAATAACGGCTTGGTTGTTGGCTTTATTATTATCATGTTTATAATTTTAGTAGCGAAATACGATAATTGTATCATATAACAGATACGAGTAATGAGGGTTCGAAAAATTAAGAAAAATTATCGATAGCTAACAATAATTTTATTATTTATTGATAAACATTGGCAGTTGCTCAACTGCTACTAATATGTTAATAAACAGTTTGCTTTTTGATTTGTTTATTATTTTATCTGCCAATCGAATCGCCAATCATCCGTACCCACTTAGTTTTGTGGCTTTCGTCGAGGTAGATAACGGAAAAGCCAGGCTTGTTGTTAAAGTTGATGTCGGGGTCGTTGACGTAGTTGCAGGCGTTGTAGCAGCGGTCACTTCACCTATGAGCGCAGAAGTGGACGCATGCATGGAAGGATGTTTACTTATTATCTCTTTACTTCTCAGCTCATAATCATGATTGGCTCGGCGGTCTAGCGCGTCTGCCTTGTGTGCCACTAGTCCAGGATCGACGCCGCGTTGAAGGGTTACCCTGCGTTCGTGTGCAGGGCCACATTAATTTGGGGCCTTGTGCACGAATTAGTTGGGCTATGGGCCAGTTGTGCAATTTACGCCCATGAGGGCACCCCCCCTAGGCTTAGGGAGTGTACATTCCTGGAACTACCGCTTGTACACCCTATGTGAGTGCGTGACTGGGTGCCGGCCTGTGTGTGTGTGTCTATGCCTGCATACCGTATTTAGTGTGACTGAACGCGCTTCAGGAGTCAGCGCAATGGACAGTCATGCCCAGTCGCTGGTTGTGGGACGATGTCGCTTTAAGCGTCAAAGTGCCTACAGCCCTCCTGCAGATTTAGCTTTAGATAGATATAGGTAAGTCTCACCTCGAAAAACCTCGACAGTCCCACCGACAGCGCCGGCAAAATCAAAGCTTATCATTGGTGACATATAGCAGAGTCCGTTCTCCTGCGAGTAGGCGTGGGACTTGCAGCCAGCAGGTGGAGTCGTAGACTGAATAGTCTCGCCAACGATTCGCGATAGGCTACCAGATGAATCAGAAGTAGATCCATCGTTGCTGCTTGCTTTCGCATCCTCAGCCATGCAGAGAGTCGAACACTCGATTAAACTGCGAGCCTCGACCTTCGACAATGGAGCCGATTCGCTGGTAGTCGGACTGACGTCATCGAGATAAAACTCTAAAAATGAGGAAACTTAATTTGTTCGCTACCGTAAATCAGGTATGTCCGCAGCCGTTTGAAATGAAACTACCACGCAGCGCCTAGTTTAAGACGCCAAAAACAGCCACCAAAAATTAAGAAGGTACATATACATGTACTACTGAACACAGTTAAACTCTGTGGCACAGCCCGTAACATCTGAGACAGGCACTAAGAAGGTACTGAGACACAGACTGAAACCTCTGAGACAGGCACTAAGAAGGTACTGAGACACAGACTGAAACCTCTGAGACAGGCACTAAGAAGGTACTGAGACACAGACTGAAACCTCTGAGACAGGCACTAAGAAGGTACTGAGACACAGACTGAAACCTCTGAGACAGGCACTAAGAAGGTACTGAGACACAGACTGAAACCTCTGAGACAGGCACTAAGAAGGTACTGAGACACAGACTGAAACCTCTGAGACAGGCACTAAGAAGGTACTGAGACACAGACTGAAACCTCTGAGACAGGCACTAAGAAGGTACCTGTGACACAGCTCGTAACCTCTAAGACAGGCAGCATACAGTGACATGTACTTTTACAAGCACAGGCTCGATAACTCAACTCACCGCCAGAACTGATGGCACAAAGTGCCGAATTAAAACAGCCAATTAAAATCAATAGTTTAAAAATCATTGAAAAATCACTTGAAAACTTAAACTGCCTTTGAATGCAAGCCAAGTTTAAGCCTGCTAGACGCTGCCCTTGAAAAGACAAGATCCCATTTAAGTCCCGGATGGATGCTGCGGTTGCTAAAGCAGACCGCAACAACACAACAAAGCCACGCCTTCAGCCCACGTCAGCTCTTCCCAACTCTTCCGACTAGTGGAGAGAGAAATGCACGCAGACAAATGAATGAGCAAGTAAAGATCAATGTTTCGCTTCAAGGAGCAAAACACAGCCGACTGTCATTCAAAAACTCCAACACGATTGGGCCAAAGTCAACTTGAAGTCAAGCTCACAGTCAGACACCGGGCTAGTAAAATTTTTCCAAAAATCATAAAGGCAATGAGGCACTTACTTTAATAATTATCAAATATTAAAAAAGTACAGCGTGAAGTGACTGGTAACCAGCCAATCCTAAATCACGCTGGACTGATAAAACAACTATTGATTTTTTATATTAAAAAACGAAAATTTAAATTCCCAAGACACTTCGTTTGCATTCTACAATGATAAGAAAATAATAAGCGAAAAATCGGCACAGCCTACTGTTGAAAGTAGTTTACCATACCGCTAAGTAAGCAATTCATGCTTTCTTCGCAGCCAAAACTATAAAATGGACTTACTTTGCGCCAGGCGAATGATCAGGTGAGCCATGAAATGCACTTTTATTCAATAAGCAAAACAAATTTGATTTCTGTTGACCGATAAAACATAAAATAACCAATAGGCAGCAATAAGAAATGATACAAATTTGGGTTAATGTTGGTTCAACAACATAAAATCAAGATAAAATTACAGGCATTATTTTTTTAAGTTGGCCAATTGTTTTTAACGGGAAATTCAAACGAAATAAACAGTGCCTTCTTTGTACAGGCGTGTGTGGGTGGCTGGTTCAAAATGCACATAAATTTTTTTCATTTCAACAAACTAACAAAAACCTTTGTGGGATGAAACTTCCAAGAGTCCTGGTGTGACTTCCTAGCGTCCCGATGTACCTTCCTAGTGTCCCAGTGTGACTTCCTAGAGTCCTGGTGTGACATCCTATTCCTAGTGTCCCGGTGTAACTTCCTAGTGTCCCGGTGTAACTTCCTAGTGTCCCGGTGTGACTTCCTAGTGTCCTGGTGTGACTTCCTAGTGTCCTGGTGTGACTTCCTAGTGACCTGGTGTGACTTCCTAGTGTCCTGGTGTGACTTCCTAGTGTCCTGGTGTGACTTTCCAGTGTCCCGGTGTGACTTCCCAGTGTCCCGGTGTGACTTCTTAGTGTCCCGGTGTGAGTTTCCCGTTTCCTAACAGGACCCTCAAGTCCAATTGGAGCCTCCAACCAGCAGGCCTCAATGGATCAGCAGCGTTTTGTTCAGAAAGCTCTGCAACCTGTCCAGGCGCTCGTCAATTTGCTGAATGTCCTCCTCGTAGCCTTCAATAGCCGACGACTTGGCCGTCGCTGGAGTGCTCCTCCTGGCCGATGAGCGCGCCTGACGCGGTCTGGAGCGCCGACGCGAGGAGGAGGTCAGATTGAAGCTGCCGAGCAGGCGCAGACTGTCGGCGTTGTCCAAGTCGGCGCCGGGATCGTCCAAGTCGTCAAAGTCCGTGCCGTCGAAGGAGTCTTGGTTGACGACACCGCGCCGTCTCGATGAGGAAGAAGCAACTGAGGACGGCGGAGGTGACGGAGCTCCGGCCAGGCGGATCCGTTCTGCGATGTCGCGTCGTCGGCGCTCGCGACTCTCCTGACGGCGGCGCTCAACTTCAGCGATGTAGGCCGTCGGATCGAATCGGGGGCAGGAGTTGGAGCGGGGTCGCCTGCGCTGCTGCTGCTGTTGTTGTTGTTGGTTCTGGTGATGCCTGGCGGAAGCTGGTGGCTCTGCACGAATAGGAGTGTCACATTGTTGAAGACAAACTCTAGCTTGACCATGCATCCCGGATGTAACACCAGTAAATGTTTCAATCCGGATATTACACGATGGAACCCGAATTTGACATTACGATTTACGGAACCCGGATATAACTTCATTAAAACTCGGTATGATTCAACGAAACCAGGTTTTAACTCCACGGAACCCGGATATAACTCAATGGAACCCGGATATGACTCAATGGAACCCGGATATGACTCAATGGAACCCGGATATAACTCCACGGAACCCGGATATAACTCAATGGAACCCGGATATGACTCAATGGAACCCGGATATAACTCAATGGAACCCGGATATAACTCCAAGAAACCCGGATATAACTCAATAAAACCCGGATATAACTCAATAAAACCCGGTGTTAACACCACGAAACCCGGATATGACATCATGAAACCTGGATACGCCCCCAAAGAACCCAGGTACTCGTAAGAACCATAAAACCTAGAAATGATCCCGCGAAACCAGGAAACGAGTCCATGAAACCAAGACGTGATTGATGACCAAATACATAACCACATATAGTAGCATATGACCATTATAAACCTTGCCACGTGTGGCACATATATAAAAATGCAGCAGTGGAAACTACTGACCTCGACGCTGCTGAGGCCGAGCTGAGCGCGGCGTCAGATTTGGCGGATGCGGTGGTCTCGGCGAAGGTGAACGATGGCGCTGGTAGCGGGCATACTGCTGCTGCTGGTGCTGCTGCTGCTGCTGGTAGTTATAATAATTATGATTGCGAATCCGAGGTGACAACAACGACGAAGGCGACTGAGGCCCGACGGAGGCTGACGCTGGCCGGGACCGACGCCCGTTCTGGCCCGGCGAGGCCGTCCGCGACCCGACCGACTGGCTGGGCGACGTGGCGCGGCGGCGCATTAGCGCCAATTCGTGCGTCAGCTGACGCACCCGCAGCCGGAGTAGTCGCTCGCCGGCGCGCAATTCTTCGGCCTCGCGTTTGTACTTGGTTGAGGCGGCCTCCGCCGTTGCCAGCTGGCGCCGGAGACGCGCCAATTCGGCGCGCAGTTCAGCGTTCTCGGCGGCGGCGGCGTCGGCGGCTGCGTCGGCGTCGCTGCTGGTCAAGGCTGCTTCGTCAACGTCCTGACGACGATCTCGGCGATGCGTTGTGTCGTCGTCACCGGTTGATTCAATACGGCTGACTCGGCCCTGGTGAGCCAGCGCTAGCGGGTAGTGCACCTGGTCGAAGCGGGTCCGGTACGTCAGGATGAGGTAGCGCTTGCCGCCCGCCTCGCCGCCGCCCGATCTCGACGTCGACGAGTTTCCGTCTCCGCCTAGTCGCTGGGCCCGGAGAGCCTTCAAATCGTCCAGAGTCATCAGGTCGAGCGACAGCTGCTCAACGGCGGCGGCGCCGGCGGCTTCGGCCTCCTCTCGGCGATGCTTCTTCTGTTTTTTGGTCTTCTGCTGCTTTTGTTGCTCGCCAACGGCGGTGAGCAGCATGCCAACAAAGACTTCGTAGCGCTTGTAGCTGCCAGTCTTTCTGGTCAGCTCCTCCAGGTAGGCGGCATCGAACTCGCCAGCCCACAGTCGGCCAGCCGATTCAACCTCGGCGGTCAGGGCGTCCGGACTGGCCGAGACGGACACCCGCAGCTGACGGCCGCGCAGATAAAATCTGCCGCTGGCGGTCTGCAACTCTGGCTGCTCCTCCTCCGGCTGCTGCTGCATTGGCTTGCTTGGTGCGCGTCAATCAGTGCGATGAAGCTCAGACGCTGGAAAGTGTTGCAAATTTATAATACAAAGTTTGGCTATTCAAAGTTCATTTGAAGGTCAATCTGTCTAAAGGTCATTTGAAGGTCAACAAGTCTGGGGTCATTTAAAGTGTCGATATAACTGAGACTTATCTGAAAGATTAATTTGCCTGAAGGGTCATTTGAAGGTCAATACGTCTGAGTCATATGGAGGCCACTCTACCTTAGATTTATTCGAAGGTTCAATACGTCTGGGGGGTCATTTGAAGGTCAATCTGTCTAAGGGTCATTTGAAGGTCAATCTGTCTAAGGGTCATTTGAAGGTCAATCTGTCTAAGGGTCATTTGAAGGTCAACAAGTCTGGGGTCATTTAAAGTGTCAATCTATCTGAGACTTGTCTGAAAGATTAATTTGCCTGAAGGGTCATTTGAAGGTCATTACGTCTGGGTCATTTAGAAATCAATCTGCGTCAGACTTATTCAAAGGATCAATGTGTCTATGGGGTCATTTGAAGGTCAATACGTCTGTGTCACATGGAGGCCACTCTACCTTAGACTTATTCGAAGGTTCAATACGTCTGAGGGGTCATTTGAAGGTCAAAACGTCTAGGGTCACTTAAAGGTCAATCTACCTGGGACTTAGATGAAATATAAATGCGTCTATGAGGTGATTTAAAGGTTAATGCAACAGGGGGTCCTTTAAAGTTCATGATAGTTCATTTAAATGTCTCATCGGTCATATTAGTGAAAATGTAAAAACTGTTCACTAGTCAATACTTTTGTAACTAGCAGCGCCATATAAGGTCTGTTAAATCACTGGCATAGCTTAAAAAATGATTAATAATTTTAAACAATTTGAGATGAATAAAAATCACATGACTTTGGCGTTTATTTAGCATTTAAACTTGCATTATCAAACACAATTAAGCACTCAGAATAAAAATGCACAACTTAAAAATACAGATATACACTAGATGTCCTACTGACAGTAGAAACATGCGAATATTTTCAGCGAAAATTGCCAATTTTACAGAATGTGATTCGGCGGCAGGCGCAGCCCGACGCTTGGCGAATCGACAATCGGCAGATTTTGGCCCGGCTGGTGGTCGATGGTTGAGTGCAGTAGCAGGCTGACAGCGCCGCCGCGTTGCATCATCGCCTGACGAATTGCGCGCTCTTCAAACAGCAGCTCTTCCAGACGCATCAGCTGGCGCATCCGGTCGATGTCGATTTCGGCCCGACGCAGACGGGCCCAGGCAAAGTGGCGAGTGCACTTTTGCCTGTCGATGGATAGAAACATTGAGGATTTGGTTAGATGACAAATTGCTATTAGTTTTTTTTCAGAACTAAACTGCTATCTAGAGCTCTATCTAATAAAAAAATAAGATATCATTTAACTACTTCTTAGTAACCTCTTAGCAAAACTTTTAAATAGCCAGTTGCTTAACTGCCCAAAAACATTTACTACCCTAGCAACTAGAATTCCTTATTAATAATTGCTCAGCAGACTAGCTAACTATAATTCATCGAATTTTCCGTACTATTAGTTGCCTAGCAACTAGAAATAATTATTAAAATTTTTCGATACTTAACGAAGAGAATAGAAAATTTTTGGTTAGCTATATACGAAAGATTTTTAATACTTGGTTACTAAGCAACTAGAATCCTGTAAATATTTGGTTGCTTAGCAACTAGAATCCTGTAAATATTTGGTTGCTTAGCAACTAGAATCCTGTAAATATTTGGTTGCTTAGCAACTAGAATCCTGTAAATATTTGGTTGCTTAGCAACTAGAATCATGGGATATTTGGTTGCTTAGCAACTAGAATCCTGTAAATATTTGGTTGCTTAGCAACTAGAATCCTGTAAATATTTGGTTGCTTAGCAACTAGAATCATGGGATATTTGGTTGCTTAGCAACTAGAATCCTGTAAATATTTGGTTGCTTAGCAACTAGAATCCTGTTAATATTTGGTTGCTTAGCAACTAGAATCATGGGATATTTGGTTGCTTAGCAACTAGAATCCTGTAAATATTTGGTTGCTTAGCAACTAGAATCCTGTAAATATTTGGTTGCTTAGCAACTAGAATCCTGTAAATATTTGGTTGCTTAGCAACTAGAATCCTGTAAATATTTGGCTGCTTAGCAACTAGAATCATTTAAATACTTGGTGGCTTAGCAACTAGACCCTCTTAATATTTGATCGCTTAGCAACTAGAATCCGCTTAATATTCGATGGCTTAGCAAATAGAATCATGTAAATATTTGGCTACTCGGCAACTGTATCACGCCTAGCAACTAGAATCTGATAAATATTGTGCTGCCTAGCAACTAGAATTCTTTGATTCTTTGGGCCCCCAGACACTAGATTTCCGATGCATATTTGGTTACCTAGCAACCGGACAGAGCGGCCCGGCCACCTCGTCGTCGGTAAGCGGACAGCCGCAGGCGTCGCCGCTCTCCGAGGCGTCGGCCCGATAGTGATCCGGGCACAGCACGGCCAGCTTTTTGCAATAGGATCGGCTAGACGGACAGAATTTGTCGCAGAACAACGGCGGCCCGTCCATCTGGGACGGATAGGGCGCTCCGAAACTGGTGCGCGATTCGATGCGTTGCTGGCACTTGAGCAGGTGGCGCATGGCCGCGCGGACTGGCATCTCCTGCGAGCGAGCGAGCGAGCAGTTCGTCGGCTTTAAGTCTAAAGATTGCGTCTATTATTACGCAATACGGAATGGTACGTTACGTAATATTCTCACCTGCGAACAGGACGGGCAGGGCACGGTGACGTCATCCTCACCGGGCGGCCCGGGCTCCTCGGCCACCCCGCCGCGAAGAATTCGTCGACCCCTGGCCAGCAGCTGGTCGAGGGCGCGATGGCGAAGCTCGCCTTCAGTTAGTCGGCGTCTGAAAAGTTTAATGAGCGATTGAGTCTGACATGGGGATCTGTAGTGTCTGGCATGGGGATCTGTGAGTGTCTGACATGGGGATATGTGAGTGTCTGACATGGGGATCTGAGTGTCTGACATAGGGATCTGAGTGTCTGACATGGGGATCTGAGAGTGTCTGACATTGGGATATGTGAGTGTCTGACATTGGGATCTGTGAGTGTCTGACATTGGGATCTGTGAGTGTCTGACATGGGGATCTGTGAGTGTCTGACATGGGGATATGTGAGTGTCTGACATGGGGATATGTGAGTGTCTGACATGAGGATCTTTGAGTGTCTGACATGGGGATCTGTGAGTGTCTGACATGGGGATCTGTGAGTGTCTGACATGGGGATCTGAGAGTGTCTGACATGGGAATCTGAGAGTGTCTGACATGGGAATCTGAGAGTGTCTGACATGGGGATCTATAAGCGTGTAAACTCTGAGCATCAGGAATCCCCAATTCCCCCACTAACCTGGCAGCGTCGGCTGACTGCACAACGCGGGTCAGCCGCAGCGAGTCGCGCCGCTCGGCCACGGGCACGCGAGCCTGCCAAGCGGCCAGCCTAGCGGGCAGCAGTTTAACCAGCCGGCGCCGTGCCCGCGCCAGGCCGCATTCGGCGCCGCAATAGGCGGAATTGCGCAGCGCGGCGCGTCTACAGGCGGGGCCTTCGCATTGGCGACGGGCGGCCGAGGCGCGCTCAGCAGCGGAGGCGGCGCGACCGGTGCTAGAGATGGTGGCGGCTGACGTGGCGACGGCGGCCGAGGACGGCTGACGCTTTTGAACTTGTCTGGCTCGTTTGGGCTGCTGCTGCTGCTGCTGCTGAGGCTGTTTCTGCTTCTTCTGCTGGCTTCTAGACTGGGAGCTGCCAGTAGTAGATGAAGGAGGTGCGGGACTCCTGCTGGGTTTGAATGAGCAGGTAGCCACTTAAAAATTTTGAAAAATTTGAAGTTTCATGGTAATACTATACCTTTTTGCAATCAATTTCGTCGTTTTTGCGTTCAATTTCGGCGCGAGCGCTAGTGTGCAGTCCAAACAACTGAGCCATAGACACTGGGCAACTTTTGCGTTCAAATTCGGCCTTTTTGCGTCCTATTTCGGCAGCTTACGGCATCAGAAATTCACAATTTGAAATTACAGAAACTAGCCTCGCCGCCACAAAATAACCATGGATACGCATGAACAATAAAGGACAATACAAATAAGAAACAACTAGACTTGATCAGTCAATTAGAAATTGATTTTAGTCCACAGAGTCTGCAGAGTTTCGTTGGGTCGCATCACTTAAGCCAAAATATCCTTGGCATCCAGACAACGCTGCACGTACGTCTGGCCGTGGTTCACCCATTGCAGACACTTGAACGGTGTAATGTCCTGCGCTGCAATGCGCACCAAGCGTTGCAGCAGCCGGAGTCGATGTTGCTGCAGTGAGATGCCCGCTGCTTGTGCAGCGGTCTGATCGCCGGCCTCCCGCTGCACCGCAGGCGACGAGAGAGCACGCTTCAGCGCTGCCTTCAGGCATGAGCCTGCCTGCTCAGCGGCATTCAGGAATGGTGAATACGGGGGCAGAAACCGACACTCATGACCTTCACCCAATCCTGGCACGTTCAGGTGCGCACGAGCGCCATCAACCATGAGCACGAATTCCTCCTCCTCTAACAGGACGTCCAACTCGGTTAGAAAGTCTGCGAAATGGGCGTTGGTGAAGCCTCCCTGTATAGTGGTCAGGTGAATCAGGCCGTACACAGGCGAGATGACCAGGCAGATGGTTAGGTTCTGCCCTCGCTGGCCATTCAAAACCGAGACGGCACGCTGGCCTCGTGGAGCCCAGCCCTGACTGCGGAGTGTCCACAGATTGACACCGAACTCGTCAAGCCAGATCGTGTGGCGATGGACGCCTTCGGCCAACATCCACTAAGCATGCATGCGGCGGGCCTCCTTGGTCACGGGAGTGTTCCAATCCACTGGATTCCCTCTCATGAGCTTGAGAGTGATGAGTCTTCCATCCAGTGCGCGGCTGATGGCAGACAGTGACACATTCACTAGATTGGGGAATCCCTGCAGGATGTGGTTCCTCATCTACGCCAGTGTTGCGCCAGGTTGGGTCTCCAGGAATTCGGTGATCGCATTCACCATCTCATCTGTCAAGCGACGCCTCTTTGCTCCGCCTTTTGGAAGAGGGTCCGCTCTGCCCTGGTCAGCGTAGGCTTTGATAATGCTTGCCGCAGTCTGGCGCGCAAAGCCCAGCACACGAGCGAGCGCTCGCCAGTCTGCATTGGAGTCGTAAGCTGCGATCAGTCTCTGTCGATCAACTGTCGTGACGCGCGTGTATTGTCCTCTTGGAGGCATTCTAGCTGGGAGCAGAAAGTAAAAACACCGAAACAGACTTGCGGAGACGACTATAGGCCTGCTTTCGGAGACAAATTTTCACCCCACCCTCACTGAACGCGATCGAGTGAGAAAGTGTCTATGGCAAAAACGTTCGAACTGTGCCCACAGTGCCCATGTGATTGCGCTGCCGAAATAGGACGCAAAAAGGCCGAATTTGAACGCAAAAGTTGCCCAGTGTCTATGGCTCAGTTGTTTGGACTGCACACTAGCGCTCGCGCCGAAATTGAACGCAAAAACGACGAAATTGATTGCAAAAAGGTATAATAGAAAAACTATTGGCACAAGCTAAAACTTAAGATGATTACCTAACCATTTACTAGGCTGTCTGACCAATGACCAGTGATTAATGCACTCATCGATGACCCCGATCAGGGACCAAAATAATGAACCGATCATTGACTTCATCAATAACCAATCAATCGCATTATCAGTGACCCGATAAAAAACCCGATCAAAGACTCGATCAAAAACCCGATCTGTGGCAAAATTAATGAGCTGATCAGTTAACCAGATCAAAAACTCGACCCGATCAAAGACCCTATCAGTGACCTGATCAATAACCTGATTAACAACCCGATCAAAGAGCCGATCAGTGACCTGATCAATAACCTGATTAACAACCCGATCAAAGAGCCGATCAGTGACCTGATCAATAACCTGATTAACAACCCGATCAAAGAGCCGATCAGTGACCTGATCAATAACCTGATTAACAACCCGATCAAAGAGCCGATCAGTGACCTGATTGATGACCTAATCAGTGACCTAATCAGTGAACCGATAAAAAACCCGATCAATGACCCGATCAGTGACCTAATCAATGACCTGATCAGTGACGCGATTAATGACCCATCAATAACCTGATTAACAACCCGATCAAAGAGCCGATCAGTGACCTGATTGATGACCTAATCAGTGACCTAATCAATGATCCGATTAATGACCCGATCAAAGACCCGATCAGTGACTTAATTAATGACCTAATCAATGACCCGATCAGTGACCTAATCAATGACCTGATCAGTGACGCGATTAATGACCCATCAATAACCTGATTAACAACCCGATCAAAGAGCCGATCAGTGACCTGATTGATGACCTAATCAGTGACCTAATCAATGATCCGATTAATGACCCGATCAAAGACCCGATCAGTGACTTAATTAATGACCTAATCAATGACCCGATCAGTGACCTAATCAATGACCTGATCAGTGACGCGATTAATGACCCATCAATAACCTGATTAGTGCCATACCATTGTTAAACTTTAATAAAAGCTCTTATTTATTCTGATGGGCCACAAAAACTACTGAAATTCTTAAATAGACTTCATTCATACTTGGAGCTAGCCTGCAGCTGCTGCTGAGGAGTCGGCACAGCCTGAGGTGGCGGCATTTTATGCGACAAAGGCGGACCACTCGGTCGTTTAGCAGACTCGGTCGAGCCAGAATCGGCTTTCCAAACAATTTTCAACGACGGATGCCGCTTCAAGCAGCGTTTGCAATAATAATTGCGCATGGCGTCGGCCTGCTTGGGCGTAACGCCGATGCAATCACCGTGGAACCATTCTTCACATTTGTCGCAGCCAATCATGAAACGGCTGGTATCTTTCGACCGGCAGATGCACCAGCGCTCAGTGCCAGAGGATGAGGTGTCAGACGACATTTGACTACCAATTGGGGCTGGAAAGATTTATTGCCATTGGAATTGGAGATCCAAAATTAAAAAAAATAACAACATTTTCAGTCCTTGTGGGTTTTTCTAATAGTGAAAAAACTGCATACAGATATTTTTTGAAATTTTCTCCATTAGAGATAGACAATTTTTTTAATTTATAGATTTTTTGATAATCAATCAGACACATTTAAGCATAAAGTGATAGATTTTTTGGGTTAAAACATCTTTTCTATCAGTAATATCTTGACTACCATCTTAAAATTAAACCTAGGACTCTTTTGACTAGTCTAACAATAGACACTCTTACCACAAGGCTACAGCTCTAATCATAGCAGATTACAAAATCTATTCATTCATATGTACTGTACTATCAATTTTTTTAACCTTTCTTTACCACTTCTTTACCTTTTGATCAAATATTTTCCATTCATTCCATCAATTAATTTTCTATCCAAGTATTTGAAGTTATAAAAAAAAGTTGAACTACATTAGTTGATAAAAAATATCTCATATTATATCAGTTAGACAATGTTAATTATTAAAATGCATAAAAGTAATTTCATTTTATACTTATGTAATGTCCAGTGTAGCGTACTTTTAGCATAAACATTAATCATCATTCTAGAAAATTCCCCAGATCGCTTAAATCAAATCGAACTTTCCAGAAACTTCCATTACAATAGATACATATCGTTTGCGCATTTATTAAAAGTCAATAATTAATTTTAGCCTGAGCAGTTACCCTTTTGATCTCATAAATTATAGTCATATAATTTATCAATATTTAATTTGTTATAATTAAAGAAACTTCTAGAACTTTCCGGTCATCCCTTACGAAGTATATAAATACACAGCATGCGAACCTCATCAAATAACCGTACGAACTTAACTGTTCATTGCTCCTCATTTACAACCAAAGAAACAACCAAAGAACCACTGCCTTCGCTATCCTTACCTTTATTTCCCACCGGCCATGGACCGGCGGGCCTTACAACTGGTCCGGTAAGGCATTGCATTGTACAATCGCCATGTAAATAACTACATTATGTGAGCAACTCTTTGCCACCGTCATCATCGCCTGTACCATCGCATCGTCACCACTCAGTCGCAATTTGCTATTGTAACGCACTTAACAGCCTAGTGAATCAGCCTGTCCTACACGCACCCGCGTACATCACAGACAGCAGTCGGCTTGAGACTACGGTCGACGACCAAAAACACAAATGCCTACACGGGCATCCAACGGCCATCTGATCGTATACTCATCCGAACTCAGCAACTACCACAGTGATTCGGAAGACGCCTCAAATTCAACCTACTTCCTTACCGAATGATCCACCGACGTTCCACTGCAACCTAACACGGCTGACACCACCGGCGAGTCAACTTCAGCATGCACACCCTTCCATGAGGGATTTCGACAACCCGGAGGCCCACCAGCCAGCCAACCCGCAAGCCAGCATCTTCCGCTCACTCGGTGCAACCTTGATGGGATGCCCCGGCTGCAGAGCGACTCCTGCTCCGAAGAGCGCGCCCGTAGTTACGCAGGGTCGTCTGTCTGCAATCTTTGGCATCTCCGCAGGTCGACTCCACACGTCGACAATCCGCCGTTCCGGAGCATCACGGACGAGAGCACGAGTAGCGGCCAGGAAGACTCTGAATGCTACACCAAGATACTACATTCGTCCAAGCATGACGTTTGACCAACATAGTATGTAACAGTACAATCCTATATTTTCCCTTTCACCAAGCAAATGCGTAAATTTTTTCATGTATTTATCGCATTATCTGTAGTTCACCCTCTCATTCACAACTTTTTATTACACGTGACTCCGTTCTCAGAGGGGGGACTGTTGTAGCGTACTTTTAGCATAAACATTAATCATCATTCTAGAAAATTCCCCAGATCGCTTAAATCAAATCGAACTTTCCAGAAACTTCCATTACAATAGATACAAATCGTTTGCGCATTTATTAAAAGTCAATAATTAATTTTAGCCTGAGCAGTTACCCTTTTGATCTCATAAATTATAGTCGTATAATTTATCAATATTTAATTTGTTATAATTAAAGAAACTTCTAGAACTTTCTGGTCATCCCTTACGAAGTATATAAATACACAGCATGCGAACCTCATCAAATAACTGTACGAACTTAACTGTTCATTGCTCCTCATTTACAACCAAAGAAACAACCAAAGAACCACCGCCTTCGCTATCCTTACCTTTATTTCCCGCCGGCCACGGACCGGCGGGCCTTACACCAGCACTCTTGCAAAATGCAGATGCCCCTATCTCTGGTACCCAATCCTGTCTTCTCATAAAACTATTGATTTTTGCTTGTCACACATGTGCAACTCAGAAAATTTGGTTAGCCAGTGCAACTTAGTTGAAACAAAATTTGTGACTTATACTAAAAAAAAATTGAAAGGAGCAAAAAAGGTCCTGCAAACCACTTCTTGGCTGTCTTACTTTTTATATGTATTATTTGCATTCTCCCCAATTATTAAACTTACAATTTCAATTTTAAAACTTGGCCCCCCTAATTTTGCAACTTAATTTGACAATTTTAACCAAATTTGAGTGATTTACATTGCAGATTTTGACCAATTTTGCAACTTAAATTATAGAATAACCAAATTTGCAAATTAGATATTAGATTTTGACCAAATTTGCAACTTATATCACAGATTTTGTGGCTTACATCACCAATAGTGCAAATTGCATTGCAGATTTTGCAGCTTACCCTGGTTGGCCACCAAATCAGTTGGCTGGATTGGCCAACTCAGTCAACTATTGTGCATGTTTGGCCTGTCATTATATAATTGTTCTGCAGTAAGCTTGCTCTTTAGCCCTTTGTTTAATTTGCCATTTATTATATTCTAATAGGTTGCAGCCAAGCTTGTCTTGCAGCCAACAATGTGCATTTGTATCTGGTTTAGTTAGTTAATTTGTATAGAGTTATACTATGGGGTAAATATTATTGTTTGGAGACATTGAACAAACCTTTCCTATGTATTTTGGCAGCCTATGCATGCAGCACAGTGCAAGTATAGTTGCATTCCAACACTTGGCTAGCCTAAGTGGGGAGTTGGGATAGCAACCACTAAGCTATTTTCTGACTTATGCAATATGCATACTGTTGTGACTGCGCTTTGCTAGAGTCTGAGTCACTGGTTCGGGACCAGACCCTTTGTCTGTGCAAATCTCCCCACTCCCTGTCCAATGAAAATGTACACTTGGGGGGCAAGAGGGCCCCATACCTAAAGCAAATATATGCTAATAGGTTGCAGCCAAGCTGTAACCTATTAGCATAGAGACCAGCACCTTGTGGACAGGCTTTGCAGGCTCTGTCCACAAGGTGCAACTTCAGCACCTTCAAGGAAAAGATGCTGAGAGACCAGCTGGTGGAAAAACTCCACAGCGACAAAATTCGAGAAAGGCTGCTCATCGAGGACAAGCTGACGCTGGACACGGCAGTGCAGCTGGCACAGCAACTGGAGACTGGCATGAGAGAGGCCTGCGCTGCGCTACGCTTCGACGCCTGACAACTTGATCGGAGTCGGCCACATCCAGCATCATGCAAAGCCGATGGCCAAGAGCTCCGTCAAGCCGAAGCAGCGTCCAAGTCACTCAGCTGACTGCGGGAAGTGTGGCCAAGCAAGCCATGCGGCTGGGGCTAAATGTCCAGCCCAAGGGCAGAAGTGCAGGAGCTGTGGCAAGCTCAATCACTTTGAGAGAGTCTCCAGGTCAGCCGGAAAAGTCCGAGGCGTCCTCGAGAAGGTGTCTGTGTCAACAGTCCAAACTGGAGATGGCCTTGAGACCTTCTGCCCAGTAAAGCTGGCAGACATGCCCCTGAAGCTGCTGGTGGACATGGGGTCAAAGGTCTCCATTGTGTCTGATGCATCGTACAAGCGGCACTTCAGTGAAGTCAAGCTGCAGCCATCATCGAAACGGCTGCCGGCATTCAACGGGGGCACTATCCCTGTCATTGGTGAGATCCGGGTGCCTGTTGAGTACAAGGAGCTGCGGGTGCCGGATGCTATGATCGTGATTGTCAAGCAGGGATCCAACATCATGGGAACGGAATGGCCAAGCTGCAATTCTGGCTGGTCAATCAAGAAGGCGAGCCAGTGCGCAAGGTGCCCCCTGACGGCATGCCCAGCTGGCTGCCAGACAAATTTGGTGACCTTGGCAAAGGACTTGGCAAGATCAAGGGCTTTGTCCACAAGCCTAAAGTCAACCCAGCCGTCCCACCAGTCGCGCAGCCATTGCAGAAAGTGCCACTGAGTCTCAAGGAGCCTGTCAACGCGGAGATCCAGAAGCTGCTGTCCGAAGGTGTCATTGAGGAGGTCCACGCATCGGAGTGGGTGTCCAACTTGGTAGTTGTGCCAAAGCCGAATGGAAAGCTGAGGATCTGCAATGATTTGAGGAATCCGAACAAGGCGATTGTGCCTGACAAGCACCCACTGCCGACATTCGAGCAGCTGTCCGCTGAGTTTGCCGGCTCAAGAGTCTTCACCAAGCTGGACCTGAACTCGTCCTACCTTCAGCTGGAGCTCGCGGAAGACTCACGCAACCTGACGACATTCATCACAGACGAAGGACTCTTCAGGTACACTAGAGTCTTTGTCTGTGCAAATCTCCCCACTCCCTGTCCAATGAAAATGTACACTCGGGGGGCAAGAGGGCCCCATACCTAAAGTAAATATATCGGTTTGCTTTGTCCTCAAAATGGGGAACTTGGAAGTGGAGACTGAGAAACTGACTCAGCTAAACGAGCCTTGTCTCACTCAATTTGCGCTGTGCGCAGTTAGAACACATACCTCCCTATTACTCTCTGTTTGGATGTGTTATTTAAGTACTTTGGTACTTTTTGATGATATATTAATATCAATTGCTTGTACTTAAGCTGCTTAAGAATAGTGTATCTAATCTAGGCACTGGCTTAAATGCTATTAGTGGGCTTGCAATTGGTTTTTTAATCCTTTGCCTATAAAGGACAATAATATAATCTCAGCAACTACAAGGATATATACATTTCCCACTATTGAAAAAAGTAAATAAATAAATAATATAATAAAGCAACTGTAAGACAAAACTATCCAAAAAGGCTAAAACTGAACCCACTTATAGAAACACTAGTAATTGCATTGCTTTACCTATATTTTTAAGTTGCTAGGTCTATATATTGAGACTAATATGAAATAGGTTCACCTATGCCTATGTATTAGTCTGAGTACATAGGTGTAGAATTGGCCCAAAGTAGTTTTTGTTGTAGAGAATGGCTTTTGGCTATTATCTATTACCAAAATGAATCATTAATGACCTAGAATTAACTTCTATGATTTGCATGTACATTTTTATACCAATTGTATTGTATATTAAATATATATAGCTACCAACTTTCTTGTATACCATAGTTAGGAAAATGTCCCTTTACTCAAAAACTTTTGGTACATAGCCAAATTTTGGCACCTATCTGGAGCACAAAGCATAGCATAGTGCAGATCAGGCACCCCCATTGCGCAGGGGGGCACAAGGCAGCATGCAAGCTGCTGCTCACACTGCTACTATGCTGCCCTGTCTATATTAATCCAAGCATTTGAATAACATTAACATTAACCTTCTAAATGTTAAAAAGCAAAAAGTAACATTTTTAAGTTGCCATTTAAGATTAAAATGAAAATGTGATTAAAAGATTTATGAAAATTATTTGTATCTTGATATAAAAATTTGTTTTTGTAATAAACATCTCACTTAAGGGGCTTTTCTACAGTAAAAATTTTGTTAAACTTTAGTTTCCTTTCATACATATATATTTAGATTGGCATTTTTGGCACAATTGGGTAGACAAGCAACGTTCCTATTTTGGTACATGGCACACAAGTTTATTTATTGAGTTTTTCTAGTGCATGCAGGATATGATCCTGACTATAGCTTGTATGCACTAGAATTCCTACCATAAAGGCTATACTCCTAGGTAGCTATAAGATATAAAAAATTGACTAAATAGGTATATCCCAATAAATAAGGGATTTTAAGCCTTTTTGCCAATGTTTAGGTCTATAAAAACCTTTAAATTAGCTATAATATTATACTTGATACAATTGCAATTTGTCCTAGGCCTAACATTTAAAATCCTAATTTGATTATTTATATTTTTTGCTTACTGGATTAGATTTTAAGATCTTAGTTCTCAAAGTTTTTTAGTACATAAAATATATATAATTAAATTTAAAGTATATTTTTATATAAAAATGTATATAATCACCCTAGCAATTAAATAAAAATCACTTTTTAAATTAAGTCATTTGCATAGGTGTAATTTCTGCAAAGTTAGGTTTGCCTCGAAATGTCCACTTTTTTATACTTGTACTAGAATTAGAAATAACATTTACTTGTAAAATGCTCTTGGCCTAGGCCTATTTCAATTATTAGGTCCATTAGTATTAAAAAAGAAATGATACCAAGTTAAATTTTTAAGGATAAAAATTATAACAGTTACAGTTAGATATGCTTAAAAAATTTACTTTGAAGTTGAACAAATTTTAATACTATAAATGCAACTGAGTAGGGCCTAAAATGCTTAAATAAAATGATAATTAATTAAGTAAAATCAAGCAATTAGACCTATTAAAAATATTAGCTAAAAGAGATGGAAGTTAAATGCAATCCAGTTTGGATGCTAAAAGTTTTAAGCTTAAAAATGGCACAAATGCAACTTGCAACTAAGCTGATTCCTACTTTAAGTGGCAAATGTGGCATGGCTAGCTTAGGCCCTAGTGTATAGCCAAGGGAGGGGTACAACCAATTAATACTCTCAAATTCCTGTGACCCACTTTTAAGAGTATTTTTTTCAAAAAGCAAAAATGCGATTTCTTGATTGTCACTTACAAACATTTTAGATACTTATTTCTGGAAATTCTCGCCCTTGTCCCTGGATAGAAATGAAAACCAATACCACTACCAACCAGGGCCCCAACTTATATTGCATACGAATTTTGAGCTGGAAAAATGCAAAATTTGCTACCAGTGCAAATTTATGTGCAAGTTCAAATAGCGAGTTTAAATGCACCCTATTTACACGGAAACCCGAGACTTAGGTAATAATGTTACTTACTTAGCCTACTGAAGTGAAGTTAACTGATTGTCGGTTTGACAGCCGGGACTTATCTCAACTTTTTAAATTTGCGCTCCGTTTCTTCGAATAAATATAATACTTTAACAAAATTTTACAGGGTCGAAAACTAAATCAGGCATCGTTTGTGTACACAGATGGCTTTAAAGTAGGTGTAAGTGAAAACGGCGAACTTGGTTTACTGTCATCAAGCCGGTGTCAGCAGTTCGTCTACCTCCAGCGGTCTGGTTCTTGACATCCGCGATGACCTTCGGCGTCGCCGAGGACTTGCCTGAGCCAGTGGCGTAGCCAGGGGGAGGCAAGGGGGACCGTGGTCCCCCTAGACAGGAGTCTTGGCGCCCCACAATCCAAAATCCTCGCTAGGCCCCTGGCCTGAGCTGCCTTCCGTTCGATACGGTGAGTCCTGCAGTCCGAGGCCTCGCCGGATCGTCAGAGGTTGGCATTATTTCGGGCGGTTGATCGAGACCGTCCTGTTGTACAATGACAAGATCAGGACGCTGACAGACTCGCTCGAACAAAAATTCCACAGTGGCCTGGCGTGCGCTGCCAACAAGATCGGCTACGAGCGGGTGTCCAACGCAGCACCCTTTCGCCGCGCCTGTCTAGACCGTCCAAACAAACTATTGATACTACTGTGCAAACGGCGACTCCCGATCCAGCTTAGCAGACCACGTGATCCCCACCTAATCGTACTGCTCCGAGCCGGTGAAGGTCCTGCTACGCAGCAGGTGCCCTACCAGCGAGGTTAGGCGTGTACTCGGCGGCGTTTTGTCGATTATCTGCTGGCTGACGCTGGTGCCCCCGATTCTGCCAGCAGAGTGGCCTTCGTTCACGCCCAAGCCTTGAGGCGCGCTGCATTCTGTCATCTGACAGGCGTGCTAATTTTTTGTTTTTCGTTGTTAATTTTTATTCTAACAGACCGTTTTATCGAAGTAATCTAGTGAATGGGTGGAGTTTAAAACTTCTTAAACTGATCAACAGCTTCTTTAAAAGAGGTAAGAGAAAGAGATTTCACCGAATAGTCAAGAGAAATTGAAGGCATATTAAGTAAATGAAGCAATTACATAGGATAACTATATCCTAAACCAATGCCTAACCAATGCTCTGGCCTCCCATTCTCGATCTCGAGATCAGCCGCAGATAGCCAGATACTAACTAGATGATAGTGGCGAGCAGCGGTACTAATGATAGAAGACGACAGCAAGAGACGGACAGAGATGAAGAAGAGTAGAGCTGACGACTTCAGATGGAGAGCTGAAAACCCCGCCCCCATCATCTTGTCTGGATTGCCACACCAAAAAGCCTTATCAAATCCGGTAAGACAAAGCAAAGTAATCTCTCACCAAACCAATCAGGCCAATAAAGTTCCGATGTTCCTGACCTCCAATGTAGCCGTTGTGGATCTTGATCTCGAACATTAGTACTTGTCGGTCTCGCTTGCTCACGAGCAAGGACAGACGGACTGATCGTTGATGCTGATTGCCGATAATTAGGGGGAAGTTCGCGCGATAAATGGAGTATCTATCTGTTATTCTGATGGTCGAATTTTCGGATCGGTCAGGCCGCATTTGTTATAACGGTGGTGCACTTTTCTGATGATTGGCTGGCGATATGATGACGTGACCGCACCCACGGGGAGATGATACGAGCGTATATCAGTTCTCAAGGATCATAAAAAATATTAGCGATGAAAGGTGTAGTCACGTGCTTCGCAGACGCCACCTGGCGCCTAAGACTGTCAGACATAGAGGTCAATCCATCTGGAAATATTATTTATGACCCCGAAAAAAGAGTTTTCTGGAGACCTTTACTTGTCTGCATTAGAATTTAGATTAATAAGGGTAAATCGTGTCTAACTACTCACGTAAGTAGAGGGAGACAAGACCTGCAAAATGAGAGAAAATCTGCTCATACATGTAAATGCAAACCCTGGATAAGTAATAAACCCTAACCCTAGTGCATTCCGAACAAAATGATTGTCGGGGCAAGTTGCTATCCAGTGAACTGTAGTTTTCTTGGGGGTTTTATTTGCATGGATTTTGGTGGCACAGTGCCTTGAAGAGTAGCTTGCATAAATTTAATATGCAGTTAACTGTACAGTAACATGACTGATTTTAATAAGCAAATTGATTGTTAATTAAGCTGATTGGAATTTTATCGATTTAATTGGTTTTGAGCTAATCAGATTCGAGATAATATATAATATATAGAAATTTGAACACAATCAAATTGAATTTCAAAACACAGAAATTTCAAGAAGCAGCTTCAAGAACTTCACACGGCACATATATGCATAATGATGTTTGCTTTACGTATTACATAATCATCGAGTTAAAATCTAAACCGTTTCCATCAATAGCATCCTCAGTTCTGAAATGTCTGGCTTGTGATTGTGAGAGAACCCGAGTAATTCTCCATACATACAGTGGCGGAAGCTCTCATTGAAAGTAAAATCTTGTGAATTTTGCCAGACTAGCAACTATTTCTTCATTTTTGAAAAAAATTTCAATTGAATTGCTTGTTCAGTGCTCGTTTGAATCGACTTGATTTCTCTTGGACTATATTGAATTTGGAATGTATTGAATTTGGACTATATTGAATTTGGACTATATTGAATGTCTATTACACCCAGAGCTGGAAAGCTGCGATGCTAGCAGGTTTGCAAGCTGTCATGTCATAAAATATGAAATGCATTTCCTGTCCAATGTTAAAGCTGCATCATCTGTTCGGATAATGCCAGGATTAAGGCTCTATTTGCTTCCCTACTTTCGCCCTAATAATCAAATGCTTTTGCCAACCTCATCAGAGCCGGGAGAATTTCCCGTCGAGTTTCCCTCTCTCTAGTCTGTTCCGCTTTAGGCCCCTTGCTTCCCGTAGCAAGCAATTCCACAATTGTCTTTCTCTCATGCCTACTTTTTGCAAATCTCTTTAACACTTTGTACTGAGCCAGCCTCTCCGTGTGTGCTCACACACTGCTGAAAGTTGCTCTCGCGTTCCCTAAAAAAATGGGCGGAACAGAGAAACCTCATTCACAGCCCACAGGTTCTCACCGGTACTTAGCGACCGTGTACATTCTACTGCTGGCAAGGATGGGTTGTGCGGTTGGCCTCAAACAGGAGCCAATCCTCACGGTCCTCACTTGCTGCGGAAGAAGACAGGAGCAAGATGGGAGCGGACCCGGACAGAAATTCCCACTCTCTGGCCTCGCGGATAGAAATTCTTTTGTTGAGCTCTCGTTGAGTCGGGCTGGTGGCGGCTTGGCAAGTGCAATTCATCACTTAATTTACATAACAACAAAGGTAAGGCCCTACTAACTTGAGCCTACAGTAATGCAAAAAACACTGTTTTTTAAGTCTTTAGCGTGATGCGACGAATGTAAGCTCGTACATGCACTTAAACTTTAATAGTATACCTCGTATAATCGTTAGTTAATTACTCAAATATTATTCATTATATCCCAATTTGGTTCTAATAATTTATCTTAATTAATCTTTGCTGACCTGAGTTCAATTGTCGAACTTACATTTCTACTAAGTAGGTCCTTCAAAGGCTCGTTCACTCTGCCATCAAATTAGTTGAATTTTGCGTAAATTTGCTGTTTGCTGTTGTCTGGCTCCTGTGTGGTACCATCATGCTGAACTCTTGCTTGCCTCGTAGATAGCCGTTATCTTGAGCTTGAGCGAGTTGTAGCGAGGATTTGTAGCCTAGTGGCTAGGGCGCCCGCCTAATGACCAGAAGGTTGTGGGTTCGAGTCCCGGCCCTAGGAGACAATTTGTGCCCTTGAGCAAGGCACTTAATCCCGCATTGCTTCAGTCCACCCAGCTGACATTGGGTACCAGTTTGAGCTGGGTAAATTTAGAGTGGGTGTTGCGGCCCCTCCAGCCTGTCAGGCTGAAAGCTGTACACAGCCCTCGGATGCGCCGCGCAACTAGCTGCGACTGTGCCGTGGGCTGTACATCTGATCGAAAGGTCGGGTGTCTAAATCTATTTTTTTATCTTTGATTGCCAAATGGCCTAGAGATTGACGCTGCAATAGAAATTTTTGATTGATTGATTCCTGTGTCTTAGACTGCCTGAGACTATATGAGGGTTCGTTTGTTACCACTAGTTTGCAGACACATAGCGCTTAGGGCATTGCGCAACTTTCTCACAGACAAATTGTGTGACATGACTCAGCAGGTTTCCGACAAAATAAAAAATTTTTAGCAAGGCAGCGAGGCCAAACCAGCGAAGCAGACAGCAATAAAAACACCCCGCCACCCCTGGCTGAGAAAATTGAGCAAGGAAATAAAAAATTCTGAAGTGTAGGCAATTGATTTAAAGTGTCTCTATTGTAAAATGTGCACTGAAGAAGCTTGTCCAGCAGCCGACTCATAAACTTGGTGCTTATCAATTAGAACACTGTGCGTGATTAGTCATTTAAATTTGTTTGACTATCCCTTGCAGGCTGGAATGACTTCTATGCAGCTAAATCCAAATTTAATCTTGATGCTCAATCGGATGTTAAGCGTGATTCAATTGTTAAGTAAGTACATCCATCTTAGCATTTTTTTCATGAAAACACTAAAACTTGTCCCTCCCTTTGCTAATTACGCAATCTGTATTTCAGATTCCCGATTCTGGCGAGCAGCTATTGATAAAAAACGCTTGCTACTTGTCAGTGCTGTTAGCGCAACCATCATCTGGATGGGTAAGTGAGTCCGAGATCAGGCTTAGGTAGTTCGAATCATTATACTCGATAGTAATCCGGATGCTTGTCGCATCAAGTTGGAACGATAAGGGGCCTAGGGGCTTATTTTTCCTGACCAGCCTAAAAATACCCCTTAGGATTTTTAAATTTGATAACTGCATGTGCAGCAGTAAGAACTCAATGCTTTAATCTGCTTGAGTAAAGCCACGTTTTCATTCAACTGTCATAATTTGCAGTGGTACCGGACGACTGGGCGCCGCTTGATCTGGTGAAGATTGTATTGGATCAAAGGGACGCCAACTTTGAGGGGCCCACTGGAAAGCCTTGGAGGCGAATGTTGGACCGCTGTCCCGCCAATACGACTTGTCTTCACCTGGCAACACGCCGTTTCGGCAGCGCCAGCAACTGGGAGTCGGTTTTGGTACGCGAGGCTCACCCCGGCTGTTCAAACGACTGCCAGCTAGTGTCTGATCCTCGTCAAGCTCACGGGCTGATCTTCCACATCTTCGACGTACCCAGCAGACGTCGACTGCGACGAATGCATTTGACTCGGAAACCGGGGCAGGCTTGGATAATGTACAACATTGAGCCGCCGATTCATGTTTCCACCAGCCAATGCTACTACACATGCAATTACGTTTCGCCAATAAAATTCTTGATAACTAATCTAAAGGAAATGGTTCTGCCATCCTACCTGCTGCGAACCTATCCAGACACGACAATCGAAGCCGGATTTTTCAACTTCACCATGACCTACCGCAGAGATTCGACTTTCTATTCACCATACGGACAGTTTGGACTGATTCCTGGTGGTGTTACTCGGCCCACACTGTCGCCTAATCAATTAGTGTCTAAAAAGAAATACCTGATGTTTGCCGCCGTGTCAAACTGTCACCCGTACAACCGCAGAGAGGAGATTTTGAGAGACCTGGAATCGGTCATGGAGCTGCATGTCTATGGCCGCTGCGGCTCGAGGCGCATGGCGCCTGGCGAGAACCCTGTCACCGTGTCGGAACAGTATTATTTCTACCTGAGCATCGAGAATTCATTTTGCAAGGACTACATCACGGAGAAGTTCTTCGTCTCCGGCCTGAGTGGTCATGCCGTACCAGTTGTATTCGGCGGCACCTCAAAGGAGGAGTACGATGCCGTGGCGCCTCCGAAATCGTATATTTATGCTGAAGACTTCCCCACCTCGACTGCTTTGGCGAACTACCTGCGCCAATTGGCTTCGAATCCCGTAGAGTACGCCCAATACAGACAGTGGCAGGCCACTCACGCCATAATTCACCGCGGCGCTGTTTTGGAGACCAACTCGTTCTGCTCCATCTGCAGGAAGCTGCGGTCTCGTGCTGGACAAGAGTCAAAACTGGACTTGAATCAATTCTACAACACCGGAGTAGAGTGTAGAGCTCCAGACTATTGGCCATTCAGATCCAGAAATTAAATAAGTTAGCTAATTGTTAATACTTGCTTTTCTCATCTTTACTGCTTAAAAAATGCATATAGCTAAATGTGTCAATCTAATGAGCCAAAATGCTAGTAAACGTGTTTGAGTTTGACGCTGATGCTTGAGGAGTAAAATTCAATATTTGTTCAAAATACACATGAATTAGGAGATCCGTGATGTAAGCCCTTGAGCTGGCCCCAGGGGCTACTGACGATGTCCGGGCTGATTTCCCATAAAATCCTTGTACTGGCATATCTTTATTCCCAGTGTCACATCTCTCTCCAAATTTTCATTCAGTTATGAGTTTAGGGTGGGTTTTTTAGCGTTTTATTGCTTTGCGTGCAATTCTGCTCCTCAGCCTCCTCTAATAATTATTTCGTATGGAAAATCTGCATCACTCATCGCTTATACAATGGACATTGGATGGTGAGAGGATCCGGCTTTTGGAATGAAATTGACAGCATGACTCTTTGAGAGTGCTCCAGGCTATGTGAGGTTTTTTCCTGTAGCTCCATAATGCATGCAACGGAAGTGTGACCGCCGCATCATATCAAGCATGGCATGATGCGGTGTGTAGAATACGAGCTATTGCGAGAAAATCCGTACACATCATTTTTGACTGACTGATAGTCCATTGCTACCGGTGACTGGAGCTATAGGGGGCTGTAAATTAATCGCCTAGATGATAGCCGATGCTTAGTGTATTGATCATGCGTGACTTGCTTGCCAGTCAGGCCTATTGACAGTGCAAGCAGCTAGAGAACACGAGCCGGTTTAGCTGAAGTGTCCGCACTACTAGCTAGCTCTAGCTTTTTTTACATGCGCTATTTTCCTGTGCCAAATGTATAATCGGCACTGTAATTCTTTCTACTCTTACCTGCACTCAGAGAGACTTCTCCGTAATCAGAACTGACTATCTATTGTCACAAGAAGAAAACGCGCTGTGGGTATTCTTAAATGATACATTTATATTGCTATAATGCAACGAAAACAATTCCACTGAGCCACGTCTCTACTAGCTTGACATCTACCTTAGGCATAACTTAACAGGATAATAATTCTAGACACAAAGGAGTAACTATAGTGAGCTCCCTGAACTTTAGCGGGAAGAAGCGAACCAATACGGGATTTATTACGGTCCCTATCAGTCTTGAGTCTTGTGATAAACCAAATCGTAATCAACTACGTAGCCAATATGGACGCTGTTGCACTCTTCGATTCAAAGCCATCCTGCTTAGTTACACCATCGTCTCTCAACTCTAGTCTTTTAGATGCCCAGCACAGCCTTCTCGTAACTGTAATCATTGTCATATGGTCTAGCCAACAAGAGAGACGAAATAATGGTGATTTACCATGGACAAAACAAAATTTGCGTGCGGTAATGCGATTGTCACCCTAGTTGAAATTAGCGTGCTTGACAATCGCATTACTGCACGCTAATTTCGTTTTGTCTATGGTAAAATTTTCTGCGCTGATGACTTCTCTCTTGTTGCCTAGACCAAATAACAATGTGATAGAAGCACGGCTTGAAAGTGCAACAACGCCATAGACAGTCGTGCGCAACGCGCACTCGTGGTACTAGGCGTTGTTGTACTTGCAAGCCGTGCACTATCTCTCCATTGCTTTTTTGTTATTGGCTTAGTTGTTCTATTCGATGGTTTAGTCTAGCGGTAATTTAGTAATGCTCTAGAGTGGCGGCATAAGCAGTATGCCTACGTTTGTTGTCCGAAGTGGGCAACCACCCACTATTTTCTGTCCCCGAGTCGGGGTGGTTAGTTAGCCACGCAGAGATAGTTGCCGTGATGTTTAGAGTGCGAGTGCAGTCCCAGATAAATAACTTTTAAATTGCACCAGTAGGGTACTCAACTCCCTTCTGTTTGACGCAGCGGAGAGATTCGGAGCCTCGAGTTAAACACTGGTTGCGTTAGATGAGAGCCTCAGGGTTAGATTTTCGTGTCTCTAAATGTTCAATTGGTCAGAAGAGCTCGGATCAACTTTCGTCTCCAGCTCGACTGTTTGCCAAGTCGGGAGGAGCACGCTGAGGTTGTCGAGGCAAGGCGATTCCGTGGCCGTCCCAGTGTTGGACCAAATTTATCCGGGGCTGTCGGCTGGATCAATTGTCAAACGTCATCTCGCCCTGGCCTCGGTCTCGCTTCGCATTGTCCGGCTAGCTTTCTCGGCTCATTCATCTGTTAAGTTATGCAAAGTCTATTTTAGGAGGGGCGGTATGCGGTTTAATTTATGCTGCTGCTTTGTGTTTTGTGTGCCGTACCGCCCCTGCCTTCGCATGTGTGCCTTTCTATTATTAGATTTTTAATCTTTCTCTAGCTTACTTGCGCCTAAGTTGGTCTTGAAATTAGCTGTTGGGCAATATTCTATCGCTTATATCATGCCCTCTCTCCGAAGTACTTGACACCTAAAGGCTAACTGCTGTCTGAAAGGAGAAGATTCGGGACATAGTTTATCAATTCATGTTAGAACAACCTAATTTTCTACTGTATAATCTATAATATTCTATCCCTTATAGTAAACATGCACCTTCCTCTTCATCCATCCATACCAGCTTCAACTGCGCTCTGGGCTCAGCTGCAAGCGCCTTTCCATTTCCACAGATTCTGGTCACCTCAAACTTAAACTCATTGATCTTCTCCTTCTTCCACTATATGCCCTGCATCCTTTTGTCGGTAAAAGGCTCTCCTGCATTTTTCATCTCTTATCATCATTCATCTCTTTTAGTAATTGGAAAATTCTCCTTCTTTAAGCATACGAAAGAATGGTATGAATACCATGAAGAGCCAAATTTACTTAGCGATAAAATTTGCCCTTACTTTTGCCCGTACTCATCACTTTGCATCATCAGATTATTCATATTTCTAACCAGGAGATCCCACACCTCCACTGAGCCATCTACTGCCTCAAGCTAGCCGTTAAGGCAGTTCATTTCTTGCCAGGTGGTGTTCCATAGTAACTTGCACCGAAACCGATCAAAGGCTTTCCAGAAGTTGATAATCTCTTATAATTTTTAGGTAATTTGATTTTTTCAAGGATTGATAAATTTGATATTTGCTAAATGGTACATTAACCTTTTCGTGACTCGGCCTGCAACTCACTTGAACTTACACTATCGATTTTTAAACGTTTTTCAGCATCAAAATAACACAACATACGAAATCTATTCTTCTATTTGACAGTCTTTTAAAAAGAAACTTTATCGACGGAATGATCGCAAATTTTGACAGCGCGAACAATATTAATAAAGAAGAATTGCAAAAACCAAATAGGTCAATCTTTCGATTGTTCAATTGCATCATCTTTCTGCTTCTGTTGCTGCTGTTGCTTTTGTTGCTTCTGGCTAGGATTGTCATTGTACCTGACCCGGATGCCAAGCATGGGCAGCAACTGCTTGAATATCGGATTCTTCACCGGTCGGCAATCTTTCATGCCGTCGGGCAGGAATCGGTGAAACTCGGCTTCGTTCAGCATCCAGGCCAGCGCGAGCAGATTTAAGCCTATCAGGTTCGGATGATCGATTTGCCACTCGCCGTACAGCAGGCAGTCGACAGTGAACGCAACCTGGTACTCCGTTGGCAATTGAGAGACAAAATTCACGTCAACGTACCAGTAGAAGGCGCGCAGCTTTGGCAGACTTTTGCCTTCGGATGCGAACTCGCGCTCTCTGCAGTGTTGCAACAGTTTGTGAGTTTTATACGAGCGTATAAGCTAGACGAATATTAGTCACTGTTCACCCACGCGTCACTCGTTTTCTAATGCCACTGTTTCTGTATCACTCACTTCCAATATCATTCGGAGCAATCCAAAAATCTAGCACTCAGTCCCAGGTCACTCAGTTCCGATTTCGCTATGTCCCCATGCCACTCAGTCCCAATGTCACTCAGTCCCCATGTCCCTAAGTCCCGATGTCACTCAGTCCTCATGTCACTCAGTCCCCATGTCTCTAAGTCTCCATGTCACTTAGTTCCCATGTCACTCAGTCCCCATGTCCCTAAGTCCCCATGTCACTTAGTTCCCATGTCACTCAGTCCCCATGTCCCTAAGTCCCCATGTCACTTAGTTCCCATGTCACTCAGTCCACATGTCCCTAAGTCCCCATGTCACTTAGTTCCCATGTCACTCAGTCCCCATGTCCCTAAGTCTCCATGTCACTTAGTTCCCATGTCACTCAGTCCCCATGTCACTCAGTCCCCATGTCACTTAGTCCCCATGTCACTCAATCCCCATGTCACTCGGTCCAAGTGTCACACAATAACAATATCACTTAAGCTTCAGTCCAACTTAGTCCAATGTAATTTGAGTCAATTCCACAAAATTAAAATCTCACTATTGTAACATCAATCGCTCCTAGCATCATGAAATCCCAATTTCGCTCATTCCTTACGACACTCCGTCAAAATTTCACTCTATCCGAATGTTAAAATGTCACTTACTTGGCCTTGAGCGTCTCTGTATTGTCTCCCAGGGCTCCAATGATCAAATGCAGAATTTTGTATGGCACAGTGCCGTCCTGAAAAGTCTTGATGTAGGCTCCTTTAAACAACACAAAATCATCGGTAAAACTTTGCATATTGAGCTTGACGCTCAGGTTAGTCTGGGCGATTTCTTCTATTATAAGACTTTTAGACTGCCGGCCTTGACCACCGGCCAGCTGCTTCTGCTGATAGGTGCGCAGCCCGCCGAGCAGCTGCGTGAAGAACTGCCACATTGCATAGTCGAGGTCATCCTGTCTTTCCCTAAGGGAAAGGTAGAAACCAACAAATTTTTGCGTCATTTTTTCAAGCTCTTGTACTCGTACAAATGTTGCTTACCTCGTAAATAAGGATAGAATAACTACCGGTACTTCGCCATAGATAACTGCCATAGATTGATATAAATATTGCAGCGATCGCAACAATTGCGCGACCAAATTTTTTACCGAGACACTTAACTGCCTACTAAAACACGCAAGTCAGTAGAATAATTAGCATTCAGCTGAATTTTATGGATTAGAGCTTTGGGAAAAACATCCGATGTAAGAAGCAGAGAATTTCTGACGCGCACTTTCTACTTGCCATATTTTAAGACAAATCAATTGCACTCTAAATGTTTATCCTGAAAAATATCATGCAACGCATCCCGTAAAAAAAGCAATTAGAGAAAACTCTATACTTGATGTCGAATATCAATCAAATCAATTTTCTTTCGATTGTGAAGAATAGCTTCAGTATCCCAGGTCTAGTTAAAAGTCATTATCATCAGTCTAATTGGCCAACTGGAATTTGCTCAGGTTATTAGCCGCAAAAAATTCGATTGTACTATTGCTGCTAAAATCGGAAAATGGACAGAAGTAAACAATGCCACAATATATAACTAAAGAGTAACACCGCATAAGCATTTATTGGGATTAAAAAACTGGCTTTCAGCCCACGACACAAGGTATTGCATTGTGCATTTGCAATACACGCGACTGTCAACCTTTTCAGTCCAATCAGCTTCGCCCTAGACTCGCTTATTCGATGAAGAACGGGCTTGCTTGTCGACCCCATCGCTCCGCTTCGCCGTCTTCGCCGAAGAAGTGGTCGACACCTTCGACTTTTGAGATTTTTGAGGCCGTGGTGGTTGCTTCTGCGGCTTCTCCGTTCGAGTAGCAGTTACCGGCGACTGCACAGCCGAGGCTTGGACGCTGATTTTTGACAGGCGCGACAACGGCCAGAAACAGCGCAGCAGAGGACTCTGCAACGGCGCGGATGTTTGAATGTCCCTGGGAGCGAATTGGAAGAACTCCCTGGCGTCCAGCATCCAGGCGAGGATGAGCAGGTGAAAACCAATCAGGTTGGGATGCTGGCAGCGCCACTCGCAGTAGAGAAGAGTATCCGCCTGGAAGGCCGTGTACTGATGCATCGGGAGCTGCACAATGAAACTGTAGTCGACGAATCGGTAAAATGTGCGCAGCTTTGGGTAGGACTTTTTATTTAGCCGGTACTCAGCCATCCTGCGCGTGATTTTAGAGATATTTAATGCTTCCAAATTTGGAAATAAGTATGTTAGGTAATTCGCTAATAGGTTACTTAAATCCAGGCATCCAGAAAATCCTACCGTGTCTGTCAGTAAGCTTACAGACGGAACACTTTTAAAGTCACTAGGTTGCAGTCTTAGTTCTACGTAAGAACGGGGGCGCAAAGCAGCCGCACACACCTGCACCCTCACCACCGCATCCAGACGAGCTTAGCCTCGCCAAGCGCCTCGAACACGTTGTACATGATTGACTGAAACAGGGAGCCATCTTCAAACAGGCGTATGTAAGCGCCTCGGAACAGAGGAAACTCGACGCCTTCAGACACATCCTCATTTGAGTTGATAACGGCCTGCATTAGTTCCTCGGTTAGAGTCTGCTCCTTGCCGTTCAGCATGAGAGTTTGATTGCCAACCAGGTCCAACTGACGCAGAAGCTCCGAGTAGAATTTAACCAGCATTGGTTCCAAAACTGTCATGCGATCGTGCAGCACGTAATACAAGCTCATCGTGATGTCGTGCTGAGTTTCATCAGTCAGGTCAATTGTGCGGCTGTTCCCGACAGCACTAGCCATTTTAATGGCTGTTTGCTGACAAAAATACTAGAATAATCTAGAGTATCAGGGAAGATTTCTTAGCCCTTTCATTTCAAATAGTACCCGAACACGACTCTATTAGCGCGTTGATTTCCATAGACAAAATAATAAGGAAAACTGATGGATGTACGAGCTTGTATTGAATTCATGTTAGCAGTTTGTTTCCGCTGAATGCTGGGTGTGCATGAGTTGCATGAGTTTGTATTAGTTGATCGCAAGGATACCTTAAGTACTCAAGTACTTAGAGTAAGTACTTAAGACGTCCTTAAGGTGGTACTTAAAGTGCCTTTGGTTGACAGCTGTCTATCTCATTTTGAGTCAGGTGTTCCACCCAATGTACTCCAACCAATTTTTTGACTATGTACATTGGCGTGAGGTTGGTGCTTGCTGATGAATTTGAGTTACGTTTGTTAGAGTGATGTTTAAACTAAAATAGAATCCAAGCAGGTTTAGCTAAAGTTCGTGGCTAAAAATCCTACTAGACCTTCCTTTATCCTTGAAAAGGGTTGGGATATGATTTTAGTGGTAGGTATAGTCTGTGCAGAAACACGATTCTAAAACACGCGCACTTTATAACGATTTTTGCACTAATGGATTAAACGAAACATGGTGGTTACTGTACGAAGCCATAATACTGCTTGCAGAAGTATGATACAGTTTTTTCTCTCCTTAATGTAGCCATTCCCTTGCGCCAGCACATCACTTCTAGGAATTCTATACTCACTTGCTACCTACATTAGCAGCAGAAAGTCAGATTTTTCGAATATACGCGCTATCCAATGCATGACTTGCCACGTGAGCCTTTGGTGAGCAGGTGTTGTCGAAGAGCTCTTCAGAATCTAGGTAATCATTTTTCCTGCATAGTAGTGAGCCAAAGATTTGTTGCTCACGGTGACCTAGCTTTGAGCTGCTTTAGCATTCGTCTCAATCTACTCATTCAAGCCACACTCTGCAACAATTAAACATACTAGTCGCATAAAATTTTCCTTCTAAACAAACAATAACCTCAGTTTGTATCCAAGCAAGCGGCCACGTGACGTACAAATTTGTCTGATCTCTTAACAATTTCGATCAATCATGATTAATTTTCCGAGAGCTATCACCAGATGTCAGAAACCTTCAGGCTGCAATTAGTTAATGAGACCGTGGCTGCACGTAGCATTTACGTATAGCGGTAAAGCCTCACTTCTTAACAAATAATGGGTAGGAAAATGGACTGACTTCACCTTGAACAGCTGGGTTGCTTGGAGCAGAGCCCGCTTGAACGCGCCGTCAGACATTTCTTTGGCGCAATAGTTTTATTATTTCAAAAAGTTTAATTTTTGTTTTAACTGCCTTTTGTTGCTGCGCTAAATTTGAAAATAAGGGCGGGATTTATCAGCTTGGGAAAAATTTTCTACATTAGAAGAAATATAATGAGGGAAAGGGATCAACTGCTTGAACATGGAACTCGAGATTAACAGGATTATTTAATTTAATTAAAACAAAAAATCGGACTTAGCGTAGTCGCAGAACTAATTTTTATGGTCAATATTTTTTAAGCTTTCGACCTTGGGCCATCGAATTTGTGATGCAGCCAGGATATTTCAGCCTCTTAATTCAGCCGTATCTGCAAAATTCAATGGTTTTTACTTGTACAAATATTTATTTGAACCGCACCACAACAATCATGCAACATCCCTAAATTCCACTGCCTTTTCGGATCCTATACTCGCAAGTGAATTTCCTTTTCTACCCCATGTCCGAAAAATTAATTCACTTTTTAGACGCGTAGTCTTTCGACCAGATGTACGAGGGGAACAGCCCATGGCACAGTCGCAGCTAACTTATTGGTGTGTACATCGCCTTGCTCAAGGGCACACATTTTATCCTAGAGCAGGGGCTTCAGGTCGGGCTTAGTTAGATTAAGTGTTACAGCCGCTTGGCAACAACACCCTATGATTCCTCCAGACCATACCTCAGTCTAGATCCGACTCCCCCTGATCGCATTGCCTCGCCGAATCCCAGTCTCATCCAAGATCCCACTGCCAGCCTACCTCGGCCTATTCAGCGCCTGCAGCACCTGCCGGACGTATCTGGCCAGGTCCTGGTCGGTAGCGCTGACGGGCAGCTTGCCCAGCTCAATCAGTTGCAATTTCAACGCGTCCAAATCTCTACTGGCCGAGGCATGTCGCTTCTGCACCAGCAGGTCGTCAATATCGGCGAACAGACCCGGCTGAATGTCGTCCAAATAGTCCGCCTGAATTCGGAATGCCCTTGAAGCTACCGGCAGTAGCAGCAGCAGCGACAGGTGAAGCGCTAAAAGCAGATGCAGAGACGCTGAGCTGCGATGGTTGAAGGCTAGAAGTTGCAGGGACTTGCTGTGAGCTGGCATGCTTGCTGAGTCTGCCAATTCGAGTCAAGCTTGGCGTTAATGTTTGGATGCTTCACCCTCTGTTACCTTATTTGTTCTTCCTTGAATTTTCAGTCACGGTTACTTATCTCTTTGCGGTCAAATTTGAGTTTCTAATAAGTAAATACACAGGCAAGCAGTTATCTGTTATTTATACGCAAATCTGAGTCACTCATGGGGACCCACTGACCACAGCTTGGCAATATCAAATGCGAGGCTTGCTCTGATAAGAAGTCTTGAAGTGTCTGCTCGAGTGGCTGTAAATTAGGGACTTACAAGGGGTTTGGGGAGAAAGCAATCAACGCACTGCAGCTCACTCACCTGATTAGTTTTTGCTTCGCTCCTCACCCAGCTAAATTACTACTTTTGTTATACAACCGGGCAGATACTAAAAACCAGAGATTTGTCACCAACCTCTGCTGCTGTTTAAATCCTGATGGGACCCTCGGCGCTGAGGTGAGGCTTAAATTGCCAGGGATTGGACAGCTCTGCGACTGCAATAGAATTGCAGAGACAGGGGGTAAGGACGGCGGGTGAGTCACGTGTCTTATCGACAGCCAACAGGTAGCCAAGGTGAAGCCACTATTGCGCAGTACACTTTGGGCAGTCCGCATCACTTGTGTCGGCACTTTTGGCGTTTTTTAATAACAGCGGCAAAATAACACAAATTATTGATGATTTTTCACACCGCAAGGATACTCGAATTCTGCATGAAACTGCAGCAGTAATAATGCAAATAGGAGCCTTCCGACAAACTGACCCCCTCACTGAATTTTCTACATGACCTCAGAAGCGGTCCTCCAACAGGATCGAAATCGGTTGGCCTTAAGCTTCTTAAACTAATCAGCAGCTTAGCATTATGGGCGGAAATTAAATGTTTTCATAAGCAGTTTAAGCCTCCGTCCGACGGGAAGGGGTGGATGCGCAGTCACATCATTTCCTGCTCGGCATCCCGCTCCTCTTTTTATCACCATGGAGACGGGATGGAAAAAACAATACTCCAACGAAATGAAAACATACGTTTAGGATCGGAGAAAAGCCGAATGATACCTGTGGCTCCATCACTTCAGTTCAAATCCGATTGGATTCAGGGGAAGTCTGATGTAAATATTTACGAATATGAATGCTGCCCTACCTAATTTGGGAGGCGATTAAATTTGATGATTCGGGAAAACAAGTCATACTTAAGCCGTTTAGTTAACTGCTTAGACCATTCATTCTCTAGATTAATTGCTCATTAAGCCTGCTTGTCCCTCAGTACGTGGGTCTCTGCAACTTTATGTATCCTAAAAATAGACTGTTTTTATTTTCAAAAACACCAAGAGCTACCCGGCTAAACAAAATACAACTCGATGAGCTGCAGGGTAAAATCAACGCATTTCTGGAACCATTTTCTATTTTGAAGCAATAAAATTAGCTTAAGATCCGACTTACAAGGAAAAGCCATCTCTGAGACTAAAATCTCTCTTGAGATCCCACTCTCTCCTGAGATCCCGCTCTCTCCTGAGATCCCACTCACTCCTGAGTTTCCACTCTCTCTTGAGATCTCTCTTGAGATCCCACTCACTCCTGAGATCCCACTCTCTCTTGAGATCCCACTCTCTCCTGAGATTCCACTCTCTCCTGAGATCCTACTCTCCTGAGATCCTAGTCTGTGACATGCGGTCGATAATACATAAGTAAATATGGAATCGCTCAAGTATGAAAATGAGCAGCATATTTTTATCCAGCCAAAGTTACCATAGACAGCATGCAATAGCAGGTAAAAGGGAATTCATGCAAAGTCGAGGTCATGCAGAACCAACATCAGCTAAAAATCTGTCAACTATCGCACGAAAAATGATTTAATACTAAATTAATTAGTCTACATATGTTCTAGCAACCTGGACGGCCGTTCCCTGTAAATCTCCATGGCAACACATAATGCTAATCAACCCCAGCGCGACATTGATAAGGGCAAAGTTGAGGCTGAGCAGAAACAGTTAGTCATGTACAAGTCTGTTGCGGAATACGAAAAGGTATTTGTTCTGCAATCATTTTTTCGTTAAAAAAATTGTTTTCTTCTGCTGTGAGTTTATGAAATTTGCTTTTACTGAAGTGAGCCATTGCTCTTTTATAATGATTATAGACCTTTGCTGTGTTATTAGACCTCACCTCGACTAATCCCTCGGCTGCTACTCCCACGCGCGCAAATCCATCCGATGGGATTATAATAATAATAAATCGCTTTCCTAATTTGCAGAAAATCGCCCAGCTAAGCCAGGATAACTTCGATCTGCGACTCTATTGCTACAATTTGGAGGAGAAAATTAAGAAGATGGGCTGCGGTAACAATGCTGGGAATTCTTGTGACGTTGTGAGTGCTTGAAAATGTTTAAGAACTCGTACTTTTAATGTCTTATCCTATTAAAGTGCATCTTAGTCATAAAACATATTCTGCATAGCCACTAAACTACAAGAGGAGTTGCAGCCTAGTGGCTAGGGTGCCTGCCTTATGACTGGAAGTTCGTGGGTTCGATCCCCAGCTCTTCATTCATAGAGGGTTCACTATAATAAAAGTACATAACTTTACCACCACTTATTTCTAATCCCACTCCCAATACTGTGAAAAATCGCGCGTCAATTTTCCAGCGCGAGATGTCTAAGCTCGAGGCTCAGGTGCGCAGTCTGCAGGAGAGCGTGGAACGCAAGGCCAACCTGCTGCTGCAGGGCTCCGCAGCGCTGGACCAAGTCCGCCAAGAATTGGAGGCTGCAGTAGCGGAGAAGCATCAGCTGTGCTGCGCCATCAAACAACGCGACTGCCAGATTCAGCAGCTCTCCGCCGACAACAAAGTCCTGTGCAACGCTGTCTGCCAGCTGCAGCACCAGCTTCGCTGCATGGAACAGCGGTGAGGCCGACAGAATCCGTGTAAACCAACTGACGTAGCCCTTCTTGTAGGAAGCTAAGTCTGGTCGTGCTCATGCTCCCTACCCAGTGTTACTGGTTATCGAAAAAAGGGAAATTTTTTTTCAGATTTTAAGTTTCGACTTCAATGCAAAATTTTGAACTGAAAATACACTAGATGCCAGTACGCTAATTTTGGATGAAGTATAAACCGAATTAAAAAAATTATTAATAAAATTTGAGACTTAGTTCCTTTATCTACCTCCTTTTTGTTTCCAGCTGCCAAACCAGCAACGCTCGCCTCCTGGAACTGGACGAACTCGTACGTCGACGTGATTGCGAACTGGCCGACGCTCGAGTTCACCTGCGAGAATGCAGCGAATGCCTTCAACAGATGGTGCTGGCAGAGGAGCAGCGCCAGGCCACAAGCTCGGAGGCTTTGCAAACCAAACTTAGCGAGGCTGAAGCCGAGATCGAGCGACTGCGTGCGGAGAATGCAAATCTGTTGTCGCAGCTGGAGGTGATACCCCAGCTGCAGCAGGATGTCGAGCTGCTCGAGCAGGAGGACGGCGAGTTGCGAGAGTCACTGAAAGCAGAGCAGCGTAAGTCGGATGACATGCGGCTGCTCTACGAGAAACAGCTCGATGCGATGCGAGCCGAGATCGATGAGTTAAAGGACGAGCCGTCGTCGCTGCGACAGTCTTTGGTAGAGGGATCGCCGAGTGAAGACGACTCAGGACAGGAATCGCCGATCGCCTCCCCAGCGTCATTGGAAGCGAGCAGCCCAACGAGAGACTTAGATAGTTCGGAGCATCTTTCAGAGTCGCAGGCATCGAACACGCTTAACGAGTGGCAGGATTTCTGCGAGGAACGATTCAAGAAATTGGAGAAGCTGCAGAAATCCGGACAGCTTCGTGGAGCAAAGCTCAACGATTATCTGGAAGAGCTAACGCGTCTGATGCAAAAGAAATTTGTACCGCTATTTAGGAGAATTCTAAGAAATATAGACCAAGACGACGACGAACGACTGTTAAACAGGATGCAGGGCATAGCCGACGCTTGCGCTGACGAGTTGAATATTCTGTTTGACAGCGCGCGAGATCCCAATAATCAAATGACGCGTCGCGAGTCGCAGCGATTTAGTGCTCTGAGCAAAGAAGCCACTGAAGCGCACGCACTGCTCCGGGATCTGGTGCAAGAAGCAGCAAGAAAATGGCGCAGAGACGACACTTCAAAGACCGCAGATTCTGCGGTTTCAGGAGTTGCCAGGTCAAAACCTGATGACGCAGCTTCGGTTGACGGAAACTACGCTCAAACCGACGAGGATATTGTTCAAACGCAACAATTTTCAGGGGCTCAGGCCTCGAGCACGCTATACCAGTGGCATGAAATTTGCGAACAGAGGTTTAAAAACTTAAAGTTGCAGCAGTCTAGCGAGCTTCATGGAGCAAAGCTGGATGACCACTTGAAGGAATTAACGCGCATGATGCAAAATAAATTGGCGCCTCTTTTTAGACGAATACTCGAAGACATCGCGGAGGACGAGGACGGACGACTTTTGAAACGGATGCAGTGCATCACTGATGCGTGCTCCGACGAGCTGAACATTCTGCTTGATAGCGCCAAAAATAAAGATGGGGAACCGACGACAAACGAGTCCCAACAACGGTCTGCTTTGGCTAAAGAAGCTGCTGAAGCGCATGCAGTTCTTCGAGCTCTTGTCGAAGATGCTGCTCGTAAATGGCGCAAAGAGGCCTCTTCCAAGCCACTCGTAGCTGCTGTGCCCGGTACATCTGTCGAAGACAAGAAGACCATTATACCAGGATCACTGACAGATGAAAACATGAAGCGATTCATTGAGCTACTCGAATCCAACCCTCCGATTGATCAGATGCTTCAAATCATGAACCGTTTAAAGCAAGCTTTAGCTGAGCAGCGCAAGGCTATTGGAACGCCCGAAGAGCTGCATTTGGCTTTTGAAAAAATAGCCCTGCTTGTTCAAGCGCTAAATAAAAGTTTACAGCGAGCACAAATCGAGATGAAGAAGGCAGTCGATAGCAACAAAGGAAAGCTAGACGCCGAGGAGAGGGAAAAATTGGAAGCTCTGATCGAGCTTCTAAAAGAGATTCTCGAAGAATTCAACAAGCAGTTGCGGCAGATGTCAGAAAAATCTCTAAAAAATAATGACGGAGACGTCGATTTGGTCGACTCGATTAAGAAATTCTTTGCTGAATTAGACGAGTCAAACGGCACGATTCTTGCAGACATCAACACACTGGACAGGGTAGGCGATGTCAACAGGAGGCAGGAAATGTGGAAAAGGATTTTCGAACACTTTTCAAATCAGCAACAATGGATTGGCCAGAGGCTGAATCAGCTGGAAAAATCAATTGAAAGTCGCTACCAAGCCGGGTTTAGACTACCGAGTTCGTTGCAAGCGCACGCCAACGATATCTATGCCAACATGGAGAAAATCCGAAAAATATACCATGAGCAGACGGATAATTTATCGAAAACAAATGATACCGGATCCGGGAACAATAGCACGGGTGATGTCACGGCCGATGCCGCGCGGAACATTACAACCTTCAGGCGCTTGTTTATCAGAAGGGACTCCCGCGAGATTTCAGCTGATCTGCAGGAATTTTTTACACAACTATCAAGCTATATTAATGCAGTTCAATCTGCTCTTAGCCAGACCAGCTATGCTGAGCAGAACAAAGCTAGCTTAGATACCAGCAAGCATGCTGATTACGTAACGAGTCTCCTAGATCGGTTCTCGGAACTACAAAATTTCTTGCGTAGAAAAACGGCCCTTCTGCACCAGGAAACTGGTAAAGAAGAAACGGCCGCCATTCGCCGAAATCAGGACAGGCTGCGCGAGGTACTTAAAAACTTACACGATATAACGGAACAGTTTGGGAATGCAGTGAAGGACACCATTCAGACAATTTTGTTCGACAGCAAGCCAGAGAGGCAGACAAATATGGCCAGGATATCCTGGCTATTAGAAGAGGCTCATGTTAATAATCAAATGTTAGAGGCTCTCTTTATTAAGGAAGCTGTGTCCGGAAGAATCGGTCTAGAAAGCGCTGCGATTACGCCTACGAAGAATTCTGATGAAAGCGCCCGACAGGATCTAACAATAGGGCCTTCAAGCATTCAGGACACAGCTGCAAGCTCCATCGCAGAGCGGAAGGTAGCGGAAGGAGAAAAAGCACCAGACTTCATAGCGCCACAAAAGATGCATCAGACAACGGATCAACCGGCACCATCGCCTCGAAAGCAAGACGGAAATAAGCCCATCAACTCTCTCGCATCAACAGCTGCTCCAACATCTGCGCATCCTGTCAGTGGAACGCTTGATTCATTCTCCTCTGAGGAACAAGCCTCAGCAAAACCAATTACGCTAAATACGCTAGAACCACCATTACAGCCAGAAACGGTCCGTAAAGACACGACAATAAAAATGGCAGCAATAGTGCCTAAAATGGAACGCGAGTCCCGCCATCCAAAGTCGAAGGACATTCCACGATATCGTTCCACTTCTGAACCATCAAAACGTCCAAATACTGACAATGAAGGACGAAATTTTTCACCGGAAATAATTTCTGACAGAGCCAGTAGAGATCCAGAGAGGACGGTTGATCAAGTGCATCGAAAAGGGACAGCATTGCGAAAGAGCCATGAAAGTCATGACCCAGTGAGAGCTTTAAAAACCACTTCGCGTCCAGTGAGCTCGTATTCACTTTCCAAGGAATCGAGTTCGACACCACTGCTGGCGTCGACTCCGAAAATCGATTTTGACGTGAGCATTGCCTCCGAGTCAACGAGCACAGGCAAAAGTGCTGGGGACACCCGAAGGTTGAAAAGCCCTCAGTATCCCTCAAGAACGAACTTAAAGGATGCGACAAAAAACAAACAATATTCGAAACCTAAAATCGAATTCGATGTAAACGTGGATGCCCCATCATTTAGCGAAAGTTCAACTAGCTCCTCGATGCTTTCGCCCAAACGAAGAGGCTTAGAAGGGCCCGAACGAGGCAGAAACGATAGGACATACAAACAACCTACTATTGATCCTAGACGGAGAGGTCGGAGTCCCCTGCAGGACAGTCAAACAAGTTCAACAGAAGATCGCCACACTGCCAAAACTTATGAGGCATGGGTATCAAATGAACCGACTGTGCAGCTGAAGTGTGTAGCATTGAAGCAAAGCGAATCGGAAAGCTTTAGGAAGCTGCCGCAACCAAGCCAAAGTCAAGCAGCAGGTGGCAGCCGATCTGGTGCTCAATCGGCGGTCATCTATCTTTCCTGCAAAGAAAGCCTACATGCTGGATCGTCAAGAGGAAGCAACGAGGTGACCCTACTCTGCAATCCACTTAAAAATGAGGCTTCGGAAGTGAAGGATTCATTCTCAGATGAGTGCAGCCAGATGAGCTTGGCTGTTAAGTCTGAGCTGCAGGCTCTGTTGAAAAATTTGACGAGTCTTCGAGGCAGCTGCAAGAGTGGCGGTTCGCATGAATTCAGTGGCAGGGACATCTCCAGCCTGATGTGCAAGATTAAGCAGGTCCTTAGGAATGACGGCTGCGACACAACCGCAGGCACAGATCACTCCTTCAAATCTCCTAGTTCCCTTCGTGACACGTCAGAAAACTCCATGCAGTGCCAGTGGCAGCCAACTAATTCGGACGCGGGCAGCAGTCTGCCAAGTCTCTCCCAGTCCAGGTCGCATAACCAATATACGCTGAAGTGCGTACCGTACAAATTCAGCAACGCAAATCACGTTGCCCAGATCGGCCAACTGACCAGAGAGCACCACAATGTTGAGTACTTTCTCGGACCAGACGAGCAGCTTGGCGATGCCTGCTGCCGCCAGGACGAATGCAGCAGACTGTTCGCACAAGCGGCAGCTGAACAGCCACCGAATCTGCGTTCTGCTACCTCCGACGCAGAGGCTGAAAAACTGACTCAAACTCAAACGATGCGGACGCAATGGACTCCAAATAATCTAACCAGCATCAATGTGAACATTCAAAGAGCTGTCTGGCTTTTAAAAGAAATCAATGCGGAAAGTGCCGAGATTTTAAAGCCACTAAATGCACAGAGTGGAGCTTCCATGAAAGCAGATGAGTTTTTAAGAATTCTTCAACATTTTTCTAATCGGCTAGGATATCTTTTGTCCAGTCTAAATCAGCTGGGCGAGTCGCTGCCATCCCTGGCCTTGAATTTCAAAAGCGAACCGTTGGACGAGTGTGACACACTTCTAAAAGAACTTCTGAAATCCCACAATGAACACATGGATGCAATCATGACCAAGTTACAAGGCTTCCGAAAGAAGCTTACAATTCTAAAGTTAGCTTCTATTGACGCAATGATCAATGAGGTACAGGGACTCCTATCACGGCTAAAAAAATTTCTTATTGGTTCACCGTGTTTAAGTGAACAGAAATCTGAATGTCAAGACGCACCTACCAGACCGATAGAATGCTTGCTACGCGATCTTTCAAAACGAATAGAAATGGTTTCTGACTGTTTTGGCCAATTAAAATCTTACGAGTTGACTTCCGTTGACCCGCCTGAGTACATGGACAAGTTGCACGCCACTCTGAACCAGAATGCCCTGTTCCACGAATTTCTGCGTCGCTGGCTGCAGGAATTGCGTCTGAGGATTTTACATAAAGATGAAGCACCCACCAGCTCATTAAAGGCCACTTTAAACAATTTTATTAGTAAGATAATTTCCCTTCGAACGGAGCTGAAGTTGCTCAAAAATTTTTCCGCAAGCTGCTTAACAAAGAAAGATGAAAGAAAGCACATAAAAAGAAGAATCTCGACGATTCTTGACGACTCAAAGCGCAACATCAAGATTTTCAAGACTTTGCTAGCCGGCGATATACAAGAGAGTTCCACCTTCGAGATACTGAACGTGCAAGGTTGTAAAATAAAGGACATTCCTTCCTCGCGTAAACCAGAAGATGTGCAGGCAACAGTGTCAAACAAGCCAGGCGAAACTGACACGCAAATCGAGCAGAATTCCTCGAACAAGGATGAACCAAAACCGGAAGCCGATTGGCCCAGCTCAACTGTCGGCGAGGGCCCCACGGGCAGCTTAACTTCAGCCGACATCGCCACAGCTGAGGGCGTCAACTCGTCCACAATAAAAGTTCTTGGCGAATCCATGGTATCAGCGACTGAACCCTTGTCTAGCAGCCAGCAGAAACTTCATAATAAAGACTTGCTGGATGCCCCTGCCGAGGCCAGTACTCAACTTAAGGCTTTACTATCCGGCTTGGATGCATTGCAGAGTGCCTGTGAGACCAATATGCAGACAGAATTCCCAGGCACGAACAGCCTTCTAATTGGCCTTGAAAGCCTGTTGCAGGATTTCAATGACAAACAGAAATCCTCGTGTGGAGCATCCAACTGCAACGTGTCGGCGCGCATGGTTAATGCGTCAGTTTTCAAATCTGAAAGACGCCTCGCCGAGTTGGATGAAGAACGTGACAGGTCGGAAGCAGATCCTGCTCGGGTGCAAAAAATCGGCGGACTTATTCAATCAATCAAGTGTATGCTTTTGGTCTCGAGGCGGACAGCCCAGGGAAAAGGGAAGACTAAATTGAAGCAGAGCTACCCCAGCAGCAGTCCGGATGCGTTGAAAAAGCTGAAGAAGTCTCCTCCAAGGCATCGATGCGGTAAGCGCAGCAGTCGAGAACTGGCCAAGAAGATTGCAGCCCTGTTGAGAGACTACAGCTGCTCAGCCGGGTCCGGATCTCCTGGGCCTAGCAACCAGCTATCAACGGGCTCGTCCGAACTCAGCCAGCTAGTCAGCAATGTGCGCGGCCTGCTGCCAAAGAGCGCCGGCAATCGACGCAGCCTCGGCAGCCCCAGCAGTTACAACTGGCGACGCAAGACCAGGCCGAAGCGCAACCAGAAACAGGAGAACCAGTCCAACGCCTGTCTGGCGGTCTCCGAGTCTGACGATGACGACACGCAGTGCATGGAGATCTCCAAGTCCAGTGGAGGCGGCGCCGAGTTTTGGCCATCTCCCAAAGAAGAAATCAAGGAGGTCGACAACAGGAGCGGTAGCCGGACCACATGGGATGCTCAATCGATTTTGAGCAGTCAGCCGGAGTTGGGCTTGCAATCGCAGTTAAACGCGGAGCAACAAACGATTGAAAAGTGCGTATATTTTTTACCTTGTCTTCGCGGTTTTACTGTACATTTGAATAAGCCGAATCAGAATTCTATCATATAGAAGACTTCAAGCCCTTTATCTACCCTTAGCTTGTGCTCTCAATCACGTTAAAAACTGCAGTTCACTTCCGCTCCCATTCAACGGCCTCCCGGCGTCGCTGTACTCGCACTATCAATCTAATTAACAAAATTCTCCCTTCAAACAATTTCCAGAGAGGCGGACAATAACTCGCAAGGTCAGTTGATACCTGCCGTACTTCCAGAGTGCTCGCTGTCTAAATTTGCATTCAAATCGAGTCAATTTTACATTGGTAAGTATAAATTGTACCAACTAAGTATTCGTTTCTTCATTTGTTTCTATTTATGATTGAGGTATAGCTTCAAGATGCTCAAGTACGAACTTCGAATGCTTGATCTGGCCAACAAAAACCACTCGACAATTTAGAGTGGACTTCGAAAATGTGCAGTCCAGAGCAACACGAAACGAAACTCGTTCCGTTAGCGTCTGGTGTCAACGAGCAAGGCGAGGTGGAAGCTGATGCAGAGATTGACATTTCAGCCAGCAGCCGGGGTTGGTCCGCCAGCCCATCAGATGAGCCTGACGAGCTGGAGAGGGTAGGAAAACTCGATTAGTTTGATAGTTGATATCTTATACGCGTACACAGCTACTGAAAAGTAGTAAAGCAATAATGTTACTGCGCTGCAATGACAAACTGCTCTGCAGATTCTGGTTGACAAGTCGTGGTTAGCCGATCTCGGACCTGGGGAGGTTACAACAAGCCAGCGCTTGGCCGCAGCGGTCGCAGAGCTGCAGAATCTGCTGGCTCATAGCGGCAAGAGCCAAGCCATGGTGACGACCCACTAGTCAGGTAAGCCTTCTTGGTTGTGCAGTGCGATATAAGAAATCGATGACTCGGCGTCGTCATAATTCAACTGCCTTGTAGGTGAACACTCGCTGCGGTGACGGGCCTACTGGTACTGTGATCAGCTGTTCTGGAGACTGGACGCGGCAGACTGGGAAGAATTAGACAATCCAGAAGGCAAACGGGAGTGAAAAGTTGCTTGCGCGAATTTAAAGCACATCTTTTACAAGCTTGGCCCCGGATAAACAAATGCTAAAACTCCTAGTATGTAGGACAGTAAAAAATATTTTAGCCTTTAGGACTTTATAATTTCTTTTTTTAATTTTTAAGAAATCTGTAGCGTGTTTTAATAAATACTGTGCGCTAAGTAATTTACCACCAAAGTTAGGGTTAAATAATTATTTTGCTTATAGCTCTTAGCTAGAATGAATCTTAGACATTTTCTACGAAGCGTTGTTGTCGTTATTTTACAAACAGCCTAGCTGACACACGGAGTGGCCAATGCCGTCTCCAAAGCTGCTGACTCAGGCAGTGGCCAATGCCATCTCCAAAGCTGCTGACTCACTCAGGGAGTGGCCACTGCCGTCTCCAAAGCTGCTGACTCACTCAGGGAGTGGCCACTGCCGTCTCCAAAGCTGCTGACTCACTCAGGGAGTGGCCAATGCCATCTCCAAAGCTGCTGGCTCACTCAGGGAGTGGCCAATGCCATCTCCAAAGCTGCTGGCTCACTCAGGGAGTGGCCACTGCCATCTCCAAAGCTGCTGGCTCAGGGAGTGGCCAATGCCATCTCCAAAGCTGCTGGCTCAGGGAGTGGCCACTGCCATCTCCAAAGCTGCTGACTCACTCAGGGAGTGGCCACTGCCATCTCCAAAGCTGCTGGCTCAGGGAGTGGCCAATGCCATCTCCAAAGCTGCTGACTCACTCAGGGAGTGGCCACTGCCATCTCCAAAGCTGCTGGCTCAGGGAGTGGCCACTGCCATCTCCAAAGCTGCTGGCTCAGGGAGTGGCCACTGCCATCTCCAAAGCTGCTGACTCACTCAGGGAGTGGCCACTGCCATCTCCAAAGCGGCTGGCTCAGGGAGTGGCCACTGCCATCTCCAAAGCTGCTGGCTCAGGGAGTGGCCACTGCCATCTCCAAAGCTGCTGGCTCAGGGAGTGGCCAATGCCATCTCTAAAGCTGCTGACTCACTCAGGGAGTCGTTACTGCCATCTCAAATGCAAAGAATGTCAGATTATCGTGTCAGCAGCGTTTTTATGCTTTTGTAGCGATGCATGTTTGGGCAATTGTCGTTTTACATTCCGAAAAAGTAGGCTATATGTGCGAGCGTAATATGCAATGTATATTTTAATAAAAATCATTACGCAATCGAAGTAAAAGACTCACGTATTATATGTGGCAGAATACAAGAATAATCAATCGCATATAGGTAATAAAAGTGACTAAAATCAAACTAAAAGCAAAAATCAGCAACGTTAGGGTGAATAAAATAGGTTAAAATCAAATTCTATTCAATCAGTTGTTCGTTTTCTTCCATTAGAAGGCTTGGAACTTTCCAACTGGCTAGTGGATTTCGGTCTGAACCACCTGTACAGGCGGACCAGCGCGTAGGCCACCAAGGCGCCCAAGACAATGAAGGGCAGCCAGGAGCGCACCTGCGCATCGAACTGGGACATTGCGGCTAAGCTACGCCTGGGCAATTATTTCCTTAAGCGAGTTTGATAATTCGGTTTGGTTGCATGTACACGTGTACTTGGCCTCGGCTGTAACTGCAAATTGTTTGCAGAAGCATTTAGTTTGGTAGTTAAGAACTAAAAAAAATATAGCAACATATAAAGCTCTAAGCGGCTTGACGTCTAACACCTCATAAATCTTAACAATTGTAAGCTTTTAAGTCCAATCCCTCATGATCTAGGAGGCTGCAAGTCTAACACCTCATCATTCGAGAGGCTGCAAGTCTAACACCTCACGATCTGGGAGGCTGCAGGTATAACACCTCATCATCTGGGAATCTGCAAGTCTAACATCTCACGATCTGGGAGGCTGCAGGTTTAACACCTCATCATCTGGGAATCTGCAGGTCTAACACCTCATGACCTGGGAAGCTGAAAGTCTAACACCTCATGTTCTGGGAAGCTGCAAGTCTAACATCTCACGATCTGGGAGGCTGCAAGTCTAACACCTCATGATCTGGAAGGCTGCAGGTCTAACACCTCATGATCTGGGAGGCGGCAGGTCTAACACCTCATGATCTGGGAGGCTGCAGGTCTAACACCTCATGATCTGGGAGGCCGCAAGTCTAACACCTCATGATCTGGGAGGCCGCAAGTCTAACACCTCATGATCTGGGAGGCCGCAAGTCTAACACCTCATAATCTGGGAGGCTGCAGGTCCAACACCTCATGATCTGGGAAGCTGGAAGTTGGAAGCTGAAAGGCTGGAATCGTAACACATGAATACTCTAAATTTTTAAGAAAAGTAGTAAGACAACAAAAATTGTAAATAAGCGAATAAATTCAACGAGCAAACGTTTTAATTGGAAAAAGCAAGTTATGGACAAACATATATTTTCTGATTAATTCGAAGGACTTAGCAACCGCCCAGCGTCACTCCCTAACAACATCCGCCTCGGGAAACAACTCCCTGGAGCAGGGCCCGATCTGTTGCAGCAGATCCGACGCCAGCATAGCCCGACGATTGACGGCGAATGCGGCCGCTGAACAGCGCCGAGTGAGCGCCGAGGCGGCGAAGGCGGCCAACAGCGCCGGATGGGTGCCGGACTCGGCTGACGCAGCGTGGCACCAGTTGGAAAACGCCAACGCCACACCGGCGAGAACGTCGCCCTGGCCGCCGCACCGACGCGGCGATCCGGCCAAGTCGCACTCCAGCGTCGAGGACGACGACGACGACGACGACGCAACGACGGCAACATCCGTCTGACCTTTGCACAGCAGGGCGACTTCGCCACCGAGACATCGAGAAATCTGACTGGCTACATCGGCCAAGCCGCCGGCAGCTCCAGCCGGCAACAGGGCGGACTGAAGCCGGCCCAATTCGACCACATTCGGGGTGAGCAGGACTCGGCTGGCTCCCCGAATCAGCTCGGGCCGAGTGCACACTATTGCTAGGCCGTCCTGGCGATAGAAAATTATTGGTATCAAGGACAAACCAAGCTTTGAGACCGATTGAATCAAGAATTAATGATTGGGTGGACGCCAGCACTTACAGCATCGATAACTAGCGGCTTGTTGAGTGACACAGCCAACTGAATAGCCTGAAGTGCGGGTGAAGAGGCAAAAATGATTTTGCTTTAAAAATTCTACCAATTCTTTGCACCAAGCCTCACTCCCCCCGCACACACACAACCAGCCTCATTCCCACTCACTCAGCCTCACTCCCACACACCCAGCCTCACTCCCACACACACCCAGCCTCACTCCCACACACACCCAGCCTCACTCCTACACACACTCAGCCTCACTCCCACACGCACAACCAGCCTCACTCCCACACACTCAGCCTCACTCCCACACACACCCAGCCTCACTCCTACACACACTCAGCCTCACTCCCACACGCACAACCAGCCTCACTCCCACACACTCAGCCTCACTCCCACACGCACAACCAGCCTCACTCCCACACACTCAGCCTCACTCCCACACGCACACCCAGCCTCACTCCTACACACACTCAGCCTCACTCCCACACGCACAACCAGCCTCACTCCCACACACTCAGCCTCACTCCCACACGCACAACCAGCCTCACTCCCACACACTCAGCCTCACTCCCACACACACACAGCCTCACTCCCACACACTCAGCCTCACTCCCACACATCCAGCCTCACTCCCACACACTCAGCCTCACTCCCACACATCCAGCCTCACTCCCACACACACAGCCTCTCCCACACACACTCAGCCTCACTCCCACACACCCAGCCTCACTCCCACACACTCAGCCTCACTCCCACACGCACAACCAGCCTCACTCCCACACACTCAGCCTCACTCCCACACACACACAGCCTCACTCCCACACACTCAGCCTCACTCCCACACACTCAGCCTCACTCCCACACATCCAGCCTCACTCCCACACACACAGCCTCTCCCACACACAGAGCCACACTCCCACATACTAAGCCTCACTCCCACACACTCAGCCTCACTCCAACACACACCCAGCCTCACTCCCACACACTCAGCCTCACTCCCACACACACACACACAGCCTCACTCCCACACACACAGCCTCACTCCCACACACCCAGCATCATTCCCACACCCACAGCCTCACTCAGCACGAAAACCCACCCATCACTAGCAGCCCTCCCCAAGGCTTACAGCCTCAGCTCCTGGCACGCATTCGCCCCGGCCGAGTCCCGGGCCAACCAGCACAGCGTGAAACCTGGGCATCCACAGGTCCATCTCCTGCTGCACGTTGGCCTCGTCCAGCACGGGATGCACAATGAGCTCCGGGCTGTAGGATTTAATCACCGGCGCGGCGGCCTCGGCGCAGATCACGTGCACCAAATCGGCGCCGACTCGCAGAGCTGCCAGCGAGGCAAAATACGGCGCGCCGGTGTACTCGCGACAGCCGCCAACAACGCAGACCCGGCCGGCTTGGCCTTTGTGAGCCGCGCCGGTGAGCGGCGGCATTCGGACAGCCGCCTCCGACAGCAGCTGCCGGCTGGCCAGGCTAATGTCCGACATCGAACGACTCAATAAAAGCAGTAAGCAGCGGTGGCGGCTTAACACGGGCTGCAGCAGTTGAAGCAATCAGCAATTCGATCGCGGCGAAAGCAAGCAGGCTAATCACTAGTGAAAGCACGTGATTTTCAAGGCTCTACCCGATGGACCCACATCAGGGCCCATCAGAAGCCCACTCTACCCGATGCTAAAAGCCCACATCAGGGTCTATAAAAGGCTCACTATACTCGATGCTAAAAGCCCAAATCAGGGCCCATTGAAGGCCCACTATACCCGATGCTAAAAGCCCACATTGGGGCCCATTGAAGGCCCACTATACCCGATGCTAAAAGCCCACATCAGGGCCCATTGAAGGCCCACTATACTTGATGCTAAAAGCCCACATCAGGGCCTATAAAAGGCTCACTATACTCGATGCTAAAAGCCCACATTGGGGCCCATAAAAGGCCCACTATACCCGATGCTAAAAGCCCAAATCAGAGCCCATTGAAGGCCCACTATACCCGATGCTAAAAGCCCACATAAGGGCCTACAAAAGGCCCACTATACCCTATGCTAAAAGCTCAAATCAGGGCCCATTGAAAGCCCACTATACATGATGCTAAAAGCCCACATTGGGGCCCATGAAAGGCCCACTATAATCGATGCTAAAAGCCCACATCAGGGCCCATTGAAGGCCCACTATACCCGATGCTAAAAGCCCACATTTGGGCCCATAAAAGGCTCACTATACCCGATGCTAAAAGCCCACATCAGGGCCCATAAAAGGCCCACTATACTCGATGCTAAAAGCCCACATCAGGGCCCATCGAAAGTCCTATTTCGTTGCTAAAAGCCCACATCAGGGTCAATGAAGTCCCACTATACCCGATGCTAAAAGCCCACATCCGGGCCCATAAAAGGCCCACTATTTTCGATGCAAAAAGCCCACATCAGGGCCCATTGAAGGCCCACTATAATCGATGCTAAAAGCCCACATCAGGGCCCATTGAAGGCCCACTATACCCGATGCTAAAAGCCCACATTTGGGCCCATAAAAGGCTCACTATACCCGATGCTAAAAGCCCACATCAAGGTCTATCGGAAGCCATTATAGGCTGGTAAAAAATTGGCAGAAAAAGCGACAAAAAATAATTCAACAATAGCTTAGAGCTGGGTGATAACGCAGCAAGCGCTAAAGTTTATTCTCCTTGGACAAAAATTCTGTCAATATTTACAGTTAAAAACGCTCTACTCGTAGAATCATAGCAGGAAAATCAGGTGAAAGCAATCAGGTGAAATGCACCCGTGAAAGGGTGCATTAGCGATTGCCTAATCTAATAAACTTTCGTTATGCATTAATAAACCTACAGGTAAAAAAATACACTCTGGTAAAATCCCAATCATTTCGCAAACTCCCTTGGCACTTTCAACAAGCCGGCCAGTCCCCACAGCTGACCGGGGCGCCAGTTGTCACCCGGATGCAGTCGAAGCAGCGGCCTGGACGGAGCCAGGCAGCGGCGCAAGAACCTCAAGTTGTGCTCAGTGATGTCTCTGGTGATGTTGCTGCACTTTTCGTTCCGATCCATAACGAAAGGATTCAGCACCTCAACAGAGCCGGTCGAGGACTCCTGGGCGCTGCAGGTGCCGTCAGCCAGACAGTGGCTCGTGTTGACGAGCTGGTGCGCCGGCTGGAGCAGATAGTCGAGAAAGTCCAGCAGCAGGCGGTCCGCCGATCCCGATGGCCATCGGCAGTTCAAAGGCGAGTCCAGCTCGAGATCCGTCAGCAGATCCTGGTTGATTGTTGGCAGGCAGCCGAGTCGCTGCAGGTGAGCTAGTAGAAGGCCTATTACCTGTTATTGATGAAGGGAGATTGTTTGATTGATGAAGGGGGATTGTTTGATTGATGAAGGGGGGATTGTTTGATTGATGAAGGGGGATTGTTTGATTGATGAATGGGGATTGTTTGATTGCCGAAGGGGGATTGTGTGATTCATAAAGGGCGATTGTTTGATTGATGAAGGGGGATTGTTTGATTGATGAAGGGGGTGTTGTGTTTATAGTATGACGTAATACTTTTATTGAGGCATCATGGTGCAGCAGGCTCGAAGCCTAAGCGTAGCAAAAGTAACTCAAACAAATGCAGCCAGCGGCGGACTACTAGCGGGTAGGCTAGCTCTCAATCTGCTCAGTCTGCTCAGTCTGGGGAACAAGACTGAGTGGGAGAGACGCATCAGTCAAAAGTCAAAGCAAAGCCCGTCTATGGTTTAGACTATAGACATACAAGTATGTGCGCGCAGACATCACACTCCTCCCTTTCCCGGAATGAACCGAGTGGGAGGCTTCAGCAGAGTCCTATCTCTCAATTTGTATCCAGGTGGCTCCTGCCGTGGAGTCACATGTGCTTTGACCACCGGTTCCGTCTGTACTTCCACCGGCCTTGGTTGAATCTGAAGATCGGCACGCTGGTCGGGTTTGCGGGTACCAGTATCCCACAGTAGCTTGGGTTCAACCGTCTCCTGCATCCGCTGTCCAGTCTTTCGCAGTTGATCCACATGCCTTTTCCAAAATAAGTCTCCGACTCGAACTGAGTAGGTCAGTGGAGCTGTCCGCTTAATGATTGTTCCAACAGCCCACTTGTCCTTCCCTCTCCGTAGGTCATGAGTCAGGACTCTCTCTCCGACAGAGAATTCCACCAAAGCCGACTGCTTCCCATCGTGCAGTTCCTTTTGACGATCTTGACTGCACAAAACTTTTGACTCAGCATCGGGGAACAGACGTGACAGTCGCGTTCTGACTGTTCTGCCAAACAGCATTTCCGACGGCGTCTTGCCAGTTGTGCTGTGCGGTGTCGTCCTGGCACGCAGCAGAAAGTTCGAAAGCTGCTTCAGCATGTCTGGATCATTCGAAGCTTTTAAAGCCTTCTTGACCTGCTTGACCATGTTTTCTGCTAAGCCATTTGATCTCGGATGACCCGGGCTGCTCAGCGAATGCCGGATTCCGTTTTGCTGCAGGAAATCTTTGAATTGGTAGGATGTGAACGGAGAGCCATTGTCTGAGTGTAGCACTCGGGGCAATCCAAACCGAGCAAACATCTCCCTCAGACACCGAACTGTGTTTTCCGACGTCGCATTCTTCATTGGAATCACTTCGGGAAACTTACTTGTTGCATCAACAACCACCAGAAACATCCATGACCTCTACGGCCCGAGAAAGTCTACGTGAACTCGGGTCCACGGAGTAGTTGGCCAGGTCAGTGGGCTCAGTGGTGCTTTAGGAGCGCTTGACCTCTGCAGCTGACATCCACGACAATTGCTTACACTGTCCTCAATGTCCTGGTCAATTCTGGGCCACCAACAGTGCATCCTCGCCCTTGACTTTGTGAGCACAATGCCTGGGTGCCCTTCATGCAGTTCTTCCAGAACTAGTCTGCGAAGCTCGGTTGGAATGACAACGCGCATCCCCAGCAGCAGTACACCAGAGGCAATTCCGAGTTCATGTCTCTTGTCGTAGTATGGCTTCAGTTCTGTACTAACGTCGGCTGAAGATTCTTGCCATCCCTGCTTGCAAAGTAGCAGCACTTGCTTCAGCACTGGATCTTTCAGTGTTTCAGTCGCGATTATACTAGCCTGCACTGGCAATCTGCTGACTATCACCTGCTGAACTCGATCCGTTTCTGTTTCGGTTGTTGCATCTGCTTGCTCTGGCAATCTTGACAAGCCATCTGCATTGCAATGCTTGTCTGTTGGCCTGAACTTGATTTCGTACGAATGAGCACCTAGAAACATCGCCCAACGTTGCAACCTACTAGCTGCAACAGGCGGCACTTGTCTCTTAGGGTCAAAAATAGCCAGAAGCGGCTTGTGGTCCGTGACCAGTATGAAAGTTCGACCGAACAGGTACTCATGGAACTTTTTATGTCCGAATATTGTGGCCAATGCCTCCTTTTCAATTTGGGCATAGTTCTTTTCAGCAGCTGACAATGTTCTAGAAGCGTAGGCAATTGGTCTGTCTCCTGTCTTTGTTTCGTGGGAAATGACAGCGCCAAGGCCGTAAGGTGAAGCGTCGCATTCGAGCTTTAACTTCTTGGATGGATCATAGTGAGTCAGTACCTGGCTCGAGGTAAGTTGGCCTTTAACATGCTTGAACGCCGATTCGCACTCAGCTGGCCAGTCAAATTCTTTTTCCTTCCGAAGTCGAACGTAGAAAGGGTGCATCAGAGTAGCTAGATTCTGAATGAATTTTCCGTAATAATTCACCAGTCCGATCCAAGCTCTCAATTCAGACACATTTCGTGGGCGTGGAGCCTCTTGAATAGCTCGGATCTTGTCCTCAGTTGGGTGGATTCCATCTTCATCCATCCTGTATCCAAGGAAGGTTACAGACGTCTGCATGAACTTGCACTTTGACTGCTTTAATCTGACACCTCGCTCTCGAAAGCGTTGCAAAACCTTGTTCAGGTTCTGCAGATGTTCCTCAGAATTCTTCCCAACAACTAGGACATCATCAATGAAGCAAATGACTCCGCTCAGTCCTTGAAGCATCTTGTCCATGGCCATTTGGAAAACTGCTGGTCCACTGGCTAATCCGTATTGCAGCCATTGGCATTGAAACAGTCCCTTGTGCGTATTGAGCACCATGTACTGCTTGGAGTCTTCGTCCAATTCTAGCTGCAGAAATGCCTGAGTAGCATCCAGCTTGGTAAAGTATTTGCCTCCATTTAGAGCGCTGAATAGGTCCTCCTGTCTAGGCAGGGGATACTGGTCGACAATAAGGACCTTGTTCAGTGTTGTCTTAAAATCAGCACATATTCTCACCGATTTGCTATCTGACTTAAGCACCGGCACTATTGGAGTAGCCCAGTCAGAATGAGTAATTGGAATGATGACTCCTTGTTTCTCCAGGCGTTCCAACTCAGCCTCCACCAGTGGTTTCATGGCGAATGGCATAGTGCGAGCTCTGCAAAAGGTTGGCTTGCTTCCTTCCTTGATCTTGATCGTAGCTTTCACTCCTGTTATTTGTCCAATATCTTCATTGAATACATCAGAGTAAGTGCGCAGAATCCCGTTCAGGTTATTGTTCTCTGGCTCCGATGCAACATTCTTCACGGAGCTTGACTTTCCCAGAATCTGGTTCCAATTCAGCTTCAAGCCACCCTGTCGCATCCAGTCTCTTCCAAGTAAGTTGGACCCGTTGCCTGACACAGCGAGTATTGGAAGCATTGCACTCTGACCTAGATAATGTGAGAGAACACAGCATTCGCCCTTGACAGCGATCTCACCACCAAGGTAGTGACGGAGCTTGGTGCCACTCGGCTTAAGTTCCAGTCCAAGCCAGTCTGCTGTTTCCTCATTCAGAATGGTCCTTTCAGCCCCTGTATCGATTTCAAAGCGAACAGGCTTGTTGTTGATAGAAATCTCCACGAAGTACCCAGGGTTGCCTCTGTCAGATACCCGATTAATGCGTGGCGGTGATTCCCTGGCTTCTTGGTCACACGGTGCATCCTCGAAGTACTCCGTAACCTGCTTGTTCCGAAATCCCTTCCGAGCCACGGTAGACTTACATGCAACTCCCAGATGTCCTTCTTTTCCGCACTTCTTGCACTTCTTGTTTCGATGTGGACATGCATTGGCTAAGTGATCGGGTGCAGAGCAACGGTAGCACTTGCGTGTAAACGTGGGTTTCTCCTTGTTGTTCTCCCTGAGTTGGAGGGCATCAGTAGCGCGTCGAAACGCTGGCTTCTGCTTCTCGAGCTGGTCACGTCGAGCTTCCACTCTGTTCACAGCCGGAGCCGATCCTTGGATGCTGCGAGCGTTCTTGTATGCATTCTCGATGACCTGGGCCTCCTCAACTGCGACCTTGAATGTCGAATCGTCCTTCAGAGATGTCAGCAGTTTGTTCAGCATGTGCTCGTCTCTGAGGCCAAACATAAAAGCATCTCGAAGAGCCTGATCCAGGAAGGCGTCGAACTTACAGCTGGCACTGAGGCTTCGAAGACTTACTACAAAGTCCGCGATGCTCTCGCCGTCCTTCTGCTTCCGCTGAGCGAACACGAAGCGTTGGGCAATAGAGCTCAGTTCCGGGGTAAACTGGTGCCGGAGTGCTGTCAGTAGCTCCTCGTAGGACTTGTCCTTGCACTTCGCAGGCGCAATCGCGTTCCTCAGAATCGAGTAGGCCTCTTCTCCAATCAGAGTCAGCAAGTTTGCTTTCTTCTCCTCTTCTTCCTTTATTTTCTTAGCAACTAAGAAGTATTCCAGCCGCTCCTCGTACTCCTCCCAGTTCCGAGGGTTGCTGCAGTTAAATGGTTCGATAACCGGCCTCGTCGCCATTGTTGTGTTTATAGTATGACGTAATACTTTTATTGAGGCATCATTGTGCAGCAGGCTCGAATCCTAAGCGTAGCAAAAGTAACTCAAACAAATGCAGCCAGCGGCGGACTACTAGCGGGTAGGCTAGCTCTCAATCTGCTCAGTCTGCTCAGTCTGGGGAACAAGACTGAGTGGGAGAGACGCATCAGGTTTAGACCATAGACATACAAGTATGTGCGCGCAGACATCACAGGGGGATTGTTTGATTGATGAAGGGTGATTGTGTGATTCATAAAGGGGGATTGTTTGATTGATGAAGGGGGATTGTTTGATTGATGAAGGGGGATTGTGTGATTCATAAAGGGCGATTGTTTGATTGATGAAGGGGGATTGTTTGATTGATGAAGGGGGATTGTGTGATTCATAAAGGGCGATTGTTTGATTGATGAAGGGGGATTGTTTGATTGATGAAGGGTGATTGTGTGATTCATAAAGGGGGATTGTTTGATTGATGAAGGGGGATTGTTTGATTGATGAAGGGGGATTGTGTGATTCATAAAGGGGGATTGTTTGATTGATGAAGGGGGATTGTTTGATTGATGAAGGGGGATTGTTTGATTGATAAATGGGGGTTGTTTGATTGATGAATGGGGATTGCTTGATTGATAAAAGGGGATTGTTTGATTGATGAATGGGGATTGTGTGATTCATAAAGGGGGATTTTTTAATTGATGAATAGGGATTGTTTGATTGATGAATGGGGATTGTTTGATTGATGAAGGGGGATTGTTTGATTGATGAATAGGGATTGTTTGATTGATGAATGGGGATTGTTTGATTGATGAAGGGGGATTGTTTGATTGATGAATAGGGGCTGTTTGATTGATGAATAGGGATTGTTTGATTGATGAATGGGGATTGTTTGATTGATGAAAGGGGATTGTTTGATTGATGAATGGGGATTCAGACGACGCCTAAACGCTTGCCTTAAAATTGGACACACTGAGTACTTTAATCGGATTATTCACGTGTCGCAGCAGGGATTTTACTGTTGTGATAAGCACAGGCAGTTCAGGCAGGCGACGGCACAGGCCGGCTAGACAGGCTTCGAGTGGCGCCGCGGCGGGTTGCTGTGGCGCCAAGTCGAAGCTGCAGCCGAGCAGGAGGCTGTGCCGTCCAATCCAGATCGGCACGCTGGCATGCGAAAGATAAAAAGCCTGGCGAATCCACGGATCGTGGCGAATCAAAATTTCGCCGAGTTGGCCAAGAGACGCCGAAGTCGATTTGGTCAGACGAAGGTCGACATCGGCGCCAACTGTGGCGCCGCCCCAACTGCAGGAGCCGCCGATGCAAAACCTGGCGTCGGGAAATTGCGAAGCGCTTAGCCGACGGTTGAAAGCCTCGGCTAGGATTAGGCGGGGCAGCAGCAGCAGCGGCTGGTTGGGATTTGCAGTGGCGTCTGACAGGCTGATTAGCGAGTGCCAGGCGCGCATCTGGTCTAGGAGACTGGCCTGCGGAGGGGGCGAGGGACAGTGCAGGCTTATCGAGGGACCAGCGGGGTTGCTGAGGGGTCAGGGGACTACTGACAGACTAGTGAGGCTACTGACAGACTCTTGAGGCTACTGACAGACTCTTGAGGCTACTGACAGACTCTTTAGGCTACCGATAGACTCGTAGAGCTACTGACGGACTCTTGAGGCTACTGACAGACTCTTGAGGCTACTGACGGACTCTTTAGGCTACCGATAGACTCGTAAAGCTACTGACGGACTCTTGAGGCTACCGATAGACTCGTAAAGCTACTGACAGACCCTTGAGGCTACTGACAGATTAGCGAGGTAACTGACATACTCTTGAGGCTACTGACAGACTAGCGAGGCTACTGACAGACTCGTGAGGCTACTGACAGACTCGTGAGGCTACTGACAGACTAGCAAGGCAAATGACAGACTAGCGAGGCTACTGACAGACAAGTGAGGCTACTGACAGACTAGCGAGGCTACTGACAGACTCGTGAGGCTACTGACAGACTAGTGAGGTCGCTGACAGACTAGTGGGGCTACTGACAAACTAGTCGACTGCTAACGGATTAGCGGCAAGATGAGAGAAGCTACAGAAGATTTTAGTGTAAAAAACTGAAGGATTTTCGCAATCTGCACTAACCTTCTCAGCCAGCATCTGTTCCACAACATCGCTAGCCATGCGAGCTGGCTCACATACTGTCACAACATTCTTTAACCAGTCGTCAGCGGCCGGACTGTCTCGCCGACTGTCCCCGAGCCAGGACTGCGGCAAGTTACAAAATACTGGATAGTTGTTGCAGGGAGTCAAGTCGAAACTTTGGCGATGAAGTCTCCTAGGTTTGACTGCATCAGCTGCGCATGGCCTGCCGTAGGTTAAAGTAATTTGAACGTGGCTTGCAAATAAAATTACTGGTAGCAATTGGTAACTCAACTAAGGGTCAAGCAAAGGGTCAAATTAGCTGGGTTTTTTAGAAAATGGACAGTATAAAAACTTAAGATGACCAAATTTCTCTAAAAAACTAAACAAAACGAAAAGATATTCATTTTTTAGTAAATAGTGAACTGAATCACACCTGAGAGCAGATAATTGGCGCTTAAAAAACTGTGCCACAGCGGACTTAGAAAGCAGCTGGAGCAGAAGCAGCCTGTGACTTGGATAATAAATGCATTGTTCTATTAGTGCCGCACTGCCACTATCTCTAATCCTGATCTTTGGAAAAGGCGCTGTAGGAACATATGATGCAACAGGAAAGGCCAGGCAATGACTAGCCATCTGCGACAGCCTGATAAAGCTGTCAACATTTGCCAAGGTTGCTTTTCTACAAATCTGCTTCTGAAATGATGTTGCATAAATTTGTTTTTAAATATGTGCACAATTCTAGTTTTAAAAAGCTATAAACCATTAAGTTTTCTTATCCACAAATTATATTAACACTAAAAGTTTTGAAGTAGAACTTTCAAAACTAAAGATATATATTTTTTCTCAATCAATGATCTAAGATTTTATGTAATATCAAGATAATACTCTTTAAAATGCTTAACTGCTAGAAAATTTATAAAACATAGATATACTGATTTTCATAATTAAAAAGCTAAGTTTTAAGCCAAAAAGTTAAACTAAGTCTACCCATTGATACTAATACCTTATAAAAATAAGCACTGAATTAAAATTAAGTAAAATACTAGATCTATACACAGTGGCGGCGCAGGGGGGGGGCAGGGGGTGGGCTGCCCCCAGGTGACCACCCCTCAGCACCCTCAGGGGGTCACCACCCAGCCAGCCATATTGTGGAAGGGGGGTATATGCCAGAAATTTCCGGCAATTTCCAGATTTTTGCTGGAAATTTTGCTTAAAACAAAGGTTTGGTTTAAAGGCTTAAAACAAATTGCAGGAAAAGTTTGAGGGACCTTTTTTGCTCCTTCCGCAATATGGCCAGCCGGGGGGGGGGGGGGGGGTGACCACCCTACCACCGCCCCCCAGCTGGAGGTCCTGCGCCACTACTGTCTATACATTTTGCATTAAGTTTCTTTAGAACTAAAACCCTTATTTTTAGGATTTGAATTGTTTATGCCTAACAAAAATATTATTTTAAAGTCTGAATCTAAATTTATATAAAATAGCTAAAGCATAGACAAAATCCTTCTTGAAAGGAAGTAATTAAGGTATTGCTAAGAGGTAGCTAGTAGGACCTTTTAGCTCCTACAAAAACTTTCAAATTTAAATCAACAAACTTAAAAATTAAAATTAAAACTATATTGCACTTGCTAACCAAACTTTCCAAGTTTTGCATATATGCATTGAAACGATTTGATCCAAAAATTAGGTAACAAATATATCATAGCAATGCATCATACATTATAGCAATATAGTATTTTTTCTAATGGAAAGAGTAAATGCCAGAAAACAACCTTCCCTGATGATATCCACTCACATTTGGTTTAAAAAATCATGTAAATTAGCCATTTTAATAAATTACTTAATTTTCCTACTTTCTTTATAGAAATTCTAACTAGTTATAATCTAGACCTAGGCCTATCAACAAATTATTTCCCTAGTGGTGGCCATGACCAGACCCTGTTGGTTGAAAATAGAGCAATTGTATAAAATAGTTCATTTCTAGCAAGAATGATTATTTTTTATGTATGCTTATCTTTTTTAAATAGTTGAATGACTAGTCCCTCATTAAATCCTAATTCAGTTGCTGTGCAAAAATGTACCTTTCATATACTCTTTTATGGTCTTTTTTGCTTTTTTCATTTGAAATTTTCAAAAAATATTAAAACAGATATATTTTAGCAAATAGCTATTATTTTCTATTTTCAACATGTTGCATTAGAACATGCAAAAATTATTTAAGGGCCTTATTAGATTAAGACCCTGCCTATACCCAAATAACCACTTTGGCACCATGCTGTACTGGGCCTCTGTTTATTATCCTTTTAGGACTTGACTTAAACTGAAATTGATGGAAAAATGGGGTAAAATAATATAACGAATTAAACTAGTCACTACTCACAACCACTAGAACTATGCCTGAATTGTTTTATAGTAAGTTAATAAGTTAGCAAATGTTATTGCTAAGTCATACTATGTCATAACTAGATTTGCTGATTTGTTGATTTTTTGTTTTTAAAGTCTCTAAAGTGAGTCTCTCTAGTGAGTGAGTAGACTCTATAGAGTCCCTTATGTGAGGATCTGCAGTAAGGTCTGAAGAACTTTTTACACTAATTGGGTGTAAAATTAAAAGCGTGCAGTGTTGCATTTTGTTGCATAAATAAAAAAAATACTAAATAAAAACATATAATTTAACCTTGCTAATCTGCTAATCTAATTTTATTACTTTTTTCGATATTCGGCCTAAAACTTGCAATTTTTTGCTTTAACTTGTTAAACATTACTTAAATTTTTTAATGTGCCAAATTAATAGTTTTTCCATGATTCATATAAGAGGATTGTGAAAAATTGTAAAAATTAGTAAACTTTGTAAGCATAATAGGCTTAGGCGTAAAATTACTTAAAGTTTTAAAATATTTTTCTTTTATTATTCATATCCAAGGTCGAAACACATTCTTTTTGCTTCAGAAAACTTAATAAGAACTACTTTTTAAAGTTCATTTTTTGATTACAGTAGAGATTTAGTTGTTGGACCATGGATAATTAGGACCATTTAGCTTAATTGAACTATTGGTTGGATTTTAAAAAAGTCAAACAGATCCCATATCAAGCATCGAATGTAAATATTTAAACAAAAATGAAAGAACTTTATAAAGTAGGGCTATCTTCTCTTTCAAAAAATAATAAGTCTATCAGTGATATCGATGTTGTCATAGACATTACTTAATATTACTTCCTACTATTATTATTAATTTATTATAAACTATGTATATACTACTGTATATACTACTAATAATAATTATATGCATATGGTAGCATGTGGTAGCATTATCTATTGTACCACTAACCAGGTGGTCTAACTAGGGCTTCCAATTCATCAAAGGGTTGTGCCCTTTTATTTAGGCCCCTACTTATCTTTCTGTTTGTCTGATAATGATATCTAAGGATGAATTAGCTTGTAATATATTATATTGGCAGTAATTCTCAATTCTGGACCTTTGATATCCTTACTTTGTCTATACTTTTTCTAGCCCAAATAACTAAGAGTAAGACTTAATTAAGAAGACTATCCATTTTTGCTCATAAAGTATTGCTTAATAGGCAACTGGATTTTTTCTATTTTTTGCTAGCTTTTTCATATGCATATGAATATAATATTCTTTGGTTTTGTTTTAGTTTAAAAAATTATTAGTAATTGTCAATTTATTTTTTAACAAAGATAATCAAAAAATAAATTAATAAAATAATCAATATTTTTCTGTTATAAACTAATATTATTTAACCTAATTTAAGCCTCATCATACTACTATAGCTTTTTGCAATTAAATTGAGCCAAAAAACATAACTTTTTTTATTTAGCCAGCACAAAAATTCTTTTGTATCTTCAAGTCATTTAATTATTATTATGGTCTGACTCTAGTGTTCCTACACATGAATTCAGTACAACTTTAAATCATCTCATTCATTTAAGCCATAGCATTTAAATGCCAAATTACCCATGTTGTGCACTATAATATCTGGTAGATAGGCCAACTATCAAAAATTTAACTAAGATTGCAAATGAAGATATCAAATAAATTCCAAACTTAAGTTTTTCTTTTAAAAATCCTTAAAAATCTTGCTTTTTGGTCATTAAATCAAATTTATGTAGCTATATGATCAATTAAGCAATATGGGTTTAGTTCCTTGTTACAATAAATAGTAAGTTGTGCAATAGGGGGGTTTAGGTTTTAAAGGGGGTTGGTTTGGAGATATTTCTGAGAAGTCAGGATTCAAAATCCACTGCCAAATTAACAAAAGCTGAACTATAACAAAATTTCTAGTGGGGAGCTCCGTTTGCCAGGTTTCGCAATTCCTGGGGGGGAGGATAGTTGTTGTCATAGATCGGATGACTCAGGTGACTCAGATCGGACGTCCTGCAGCTCTGCTGCTGCAGATGCGCTTTGCCGACTGGTGGAATGCTGCGCGCGCTGGGGTTCGTCTGCTGGCTGAATTCCTGGCCATCAGAGGGGCTGATTTAGCTGCTGGCTGTTGCTCGTCGCCGTCGTTGGTGTCCTCATTTGATCCTTGTTTGTCCTGGGCCAGCCGAGCTAGAGTTGATGAGGCCGTGCAGCATCAGACCATCGCCAGCTGTGGGGCAGCTGTCTCGCCATGAGGCAAAAATATACCGCCAGGAAAAACAGCGTGGCGCACATGCCTACCTGGGGTCTGCGCGTGTTCCTCAGCCGGGTGGTGAGCAGCTGGCAGAGATCTCAATTGTCCGGATGGCAACCTGCCATCCGTGAAGTTGGGCAAACTGGCCCCAGGCAGAGCAGCGCTGCCACATGGCCAGATGGATGGCGTGCTCCAGTTCCTCCAGGAGGCTGAGGGTGAAAGCTCTGGTGGCCAGCGCCTTGTCAACAGGTCTCGGTAGGATCATCTAGACTGTCAATGTCTCCTGGCCTCCGGTGCTGGAGGAGTTGGAACTCCAGCCCGTCACTGGGAACGGGGGCGTAACAAAGTTGCTCTGATCATTTGGGGTTGGTGGCCGAGCTGCCAGCTCCACAGGGGCCTGGCTGACCTGCCCGAGCAGTTCATCTAGCCAGTTGCCTTGCGTGAGATTGGCGAGCTGGTGATTTGGAGGGCCCGGCATCGGATGTTGTGCTGCGGCGTTGGGTGGCAGATGGCCAACTAATTCTTCCAGCCAGGATAGGGGCTGGCTGTCGGATTCCATGGCGTCTTGCACTTAAGAAAAATCATAAAGAAAAATTTCCAAGCATGTAGAACGGATGATTAGATTCTGTATAAAGTTGAAAAGTAAGCCACAGTGGCTTATATACTACTAAATTGTGTCCCGCATCGGGAAACACTCTTGGGACACCTTGTCCCACAGGAGGACAGAAAACGCGGAGGGGGAGGGGCATTTGGGGCCCCAGCCTGGGGTACCAAACTCATATCAAGTGGGGAGGAAAAGAGAGGGGGGTTAGGCTAGGGTTTGAAGGTGCCAGACCCTCAGCCTTTACATCAATTAAGTGGGGTTCAGTAATAAAACACTAGCTATCGCCTCTCAGGGCAATTATAGATAATTTTACAAATTAAGTGTTAAAGTTTTACTATATTTGTTTGATTTTTAACAAACGCAATGTTAAGCAAAGATTATTGCGAATGGTTGGGGCAAAACTTGCAGAGACTGGCTGCATTACAAAGAACAAAAAGGGGGAAGAAAAGAAGAGTACCGCCCACTTGAGCCTCTCGGCGCAGGGCTCTAACTAAATGCTTATTAGTTCAGAGCATCACATTATACCGTATCATAGGTGAATAAAAACGCGCATTGTTTATCATAAATATAATAAAGCCAGAATGGCTGTGCAAAGTCCAAATGTGGGCCTAAGAAGGAAAGAATTCCCACAGATTTCCACTGGGAGAGAAATAGCACTGGCAACTTGGGGATAGTGCATAAGAAAATTTCTTTACCTTTGCACGCAGCAGCATGAAGGGCTCACAGAGTTAAAGGACAATGCAAAATTCATGCATACAAGAGCCAAAAGGCAAATCTGGGCTAGATTTGGTTCGCAGTTATGAATTGAACCAAAACTTGGCTCCTAAATCATGGCGATGTGCCAAACTTGAGAAAGATTTAGCTCCTGCATATTTGGCGATGCTGGGGAGCTTTACAAGCAAAACAGGCATTTACAGCCTAAAATCAAAGGAAAACTTTAGCTTCAGCACTAAATTTGGAGGTGCAGGGAAGCTTTACAGCAAAATTTCCTAAGTAAGAGAATGCGAAATAACTCAGCTTCAGCACTGATTACAAAGTGCAAAGAAGCTTTATAGCAAAATTCCAAACAGAGAGAACAAAATAACTCAGCTTCAGCACTGATTACAAAGTACAGAGAAGCTTTATAGCAAAATTTCTAAGTAAGAGAATGCAGATTACCTCAGCTTCAGCACTGATTACGAAGTGCAGAGAAGCTTACAGCAAAATTTCTAACAGAGAGAACAAAATAACTCAGCTTCAGCACTGATTACAAAGTGCAGAGAAGCTTTACGGCAAATTTCCAAACAGAGAGAACAAAATAACTCAGCTTCAGCACTGATTACAAAGTACAGAGAAGCTTTATAGCAAAATTTCTAAGTAAGAGAATGCAGATTACCTCAGCTTCAGCACTGATTACAAAGTGCAGAGAAGCTTTACGGCAAAATTCCAAACAGAGAGAACAAAATAACTCAGCTTCAGCACTGATTAAAAAGTGCTGGGAAGCTTTACAGCAAAATTTCTAAGTAATTGAACGTAGATTAACTCAGCTTCAGCACTGATTACAAAGTGCAGAGAAGCTTACAACAGAATATTAGCGACTATGGAGACTGAGAGTGCTAGAAATTGTAGCTTCGATTTCCACGGCAAGAAATCATCGGCCAGAATCAACAATTAAAAATTAATTTTCACACAAAGGTTAATGCAAGATAGATATTTAAGTCAAAATGTTACAAGGGTTCGCAGCATTCCATTACTATAAGTAGCGCATTGAGAAAATATTTTGAACATTGAGAGTTTGCAATTTTTACTTTTACAGCAGTTTTAATCGCGCAAATACACTACACTTATCACATTTAAAACATAGCAGACTTACACTTCCACTTCGCGTCCAATGGCTAGAAGCGCTGGATCGTTCTCCTGCAGTATGCGGGGATAGTGCAGCTCTGGTTCGAACAATTGACTGCTGCGCATGCTCTGGCTGGCTGCAGGCTGCTGGCTTGGCCTTGTGGGCTGTTCGTCCTCTCTGTCCTCGCTTGTTTCCACAGGAAGCATTGGTCGGTCTGTTGGCTGTCTGGGCTCTTGTGGCCGGTCCACCAGTGGTTGCGGCACTTTGATGACATTGTTTTGGTGGACCAGGAGCTCTCGCTGGGTGCGTCCACGCCATCCTTCGAGTGGTACAATCCAATAGGTGACTTCTCCAACCTTCCTGGTCACGCAATATGTGCTCTTGTATGGCCGATGGAACTTGGGCAGTTCTCCTAGCTCGAGCTTCGGGTTCGCCAAGCAGACCAGATCTCCAGGCTGTAGATCCACTGGCCTCGGGCAATTCTGATAGTACTCCTCGCGTCAGTCAATCTTGGCTCGCAGTCATTGCCTGACAATCCTCTCCGTCTCCATTAGCCTCATGCTGGAAATCATGACCGGTAAACTGCTTACCCTGATCCAAGTGGATCCAGGCTGGAATGCCGGTGATGGGGAAAACTTGTTCCTGCAGCAGATTGATGATGGTCTTCGCTTGCTGGTTCTTCATGGCAAAGGCGAATGGGTACTTCAATGTTGTACATACGTAGGTTAGGATGTACTTGTTGCCATGGTCTGTCGGATCTCCAGTCAGTCCTAGGATGTCAATGGCGCATCTGCCGAAGACTTCACAGACAGGGAAGGATTGCACATGCGCCGGGATCCTTCTTCTGCCTTTGCTCTCGGTGCAGGTTCGACAGGTTGCCACGTAGTTGCCAACTGCCTTGGCCAATCCTGGGTGCCAGAACCGCTCACGTACTTTGGCGATTGTGATGTCACGGCCCATGTGTCCGCAGTAGGGTGAGTCATGAAGTTCGGCGAACACTTTGGCATCAAGACTGCTGGGTAGGACAATCCTCGCCGTTCCTTCGTCTTCCTCGCCCTCCAGATCAATGATCAGTAAATCGTCAGATTGTCGTATTTTTAGATTTTCGTAGAAAGCTAGTAAGTTGCGCTCATCTCTTGTATAGTTCAGTCGCTGAGTAAAATTAGGTTTAGGCTGTGCGTTCTCCAATAGATTGATGACCTTGCCGATAGCCGGATCAGTGCACTGATGAATCTGGAGCTCATCGGGGGTGATGGACTTCGGGACTCGGTCCATTAGAATATTGTCTCCTTGTCTTCTTGCAGGTTGCTCAGCTGAGTTAGCGGCTTGGTTCGGGGTCGGGATCTCCCTTTCCAACACGGCGATCCTCGCTGACTGTTGACTTCTTGCTGACGTGACCGAAGGTCGAAGGCACTCGTTGGTGCACGGATCAGCGGCTTCGGACTCCACATCGCTAGTTTCTTCCTTGCTTGGCGAAGTTGGCTCTGACGCGCAGTAGCTTTCGCTAGAGCTACTGAACTTCAACTTCCGCCGCAGCTTCGCATACTTCACTGACGTGCAGCGGCCTTTGCGCAAGCAGCGTGCTGCTCCGTCCTTCTTCCTCTCGTCGCGTTCAGCTCGTAGACGGCGGCTCTCGTTGGAGCAACATGTCGAGCTACAGCTGCTTGGCGACAGGTGACAGTACGGACGACGATTGGCTTCAGGTTGCTGCACAGGTGTCAACGCCAGGAGCTCAGGCTGCGTCAATCGGTCGCGGCTGAATTGTACCGGCGCGCTGTTGACGGCTGGCTGCACTGATGGACGTTGACTGCTGTCCTTGGGCACAGTTTCGCTGGACTTCACCTCGACTGGCTTCTCTTGCCGACCTCGGGTTCTTCGGCGCTGTCGAGGCTTCTGGTCGACGCTGAGGGTGGCGATCTGCGGCGTCTGGCCGGGCTGCTGACGAACTTCTGACGTTCCGGCTGTTGCTCTAGGAGTCGGTCGACACTTCGAGATCCATCACGGCGTCCCGCAACGGCCGTTTCCACTTCTCCGTCATGCCGGCGATCCGAACTGGCTGGTGTCGATGCTCTAGTCGGCGGCGTTGGCACTGACTGCTGCTGTCGCTCGGTCTCTGCGGCCTCCCGTCGGGCCTCGCGTTCGCATTCTTCCTCGTCCTCTGGACGTCTGGACAACCCGTCGGCGTTCTGATGCTTGGCGGCGCTCCGATGCACGATCTCGAACTCGAACTCGTTGAGTTGCTGCACCCACCGTCCAAAGATGCCGAGAGTCTGAGTCTGTCTTAGTAGCCACTCCAGACTCTTGTGGTCAGTCCTGCAGATGAACCGCTTAGTTAGCAGGTAGAATCGGAAGTCTCGCATTCCTTCCACAACTGCCAGAAGCTCCTGCTTAGTGATAGGGTACCGGGCTTCCACCGGTTTCATCCTCCTTGAAAAATAACCAATTGGCCGTTCGACTCCGTCGGACTGACGTTGATTCAGGCAGGCTCCGATCCTAGTGGCAGAGGCGTCCGTGTCCAAAATAAAAACCACATTAGGGTCTTTGTTGAACTGCGGATAGGCCAGCACTTTCGTTGAAATCATTGCCGCCTTAAGTTGTCGAACGCGTCTTGCTGGGGCTTTCCCCATAGACTATTGAAATTCCTGACAGCCTTCTTTTTTATAATATCGTGGAGTGGAGCGGCAAGTTCCGCATAGCCAGGCACAAATTTAGCATAGTAAGCGCAGGTGCAGACAAAGCTTTTTAGTTGACGGGCAGTTCTCGGTCTTGGCCAAGTCCTGATAGCGTCGATTTTTGCTGGGTCTGTTTCAATTCCATTCTCAGGCACCAGATGTCCCAGATATTGTAGACTCCTCTTGAATAGATGGCATTTCTTGCCCTTGAATTTTAGATTAGCTGACTTGATCCGCCTGAAGACTTCTTCCATGTGCTGAAGGTGGGCGTCGAATTCCTTGGAGAAGACTATGACGTCATCCAGATAGGCTGTTGCAGTCTTGAACGCGATGCCAGATAACACCATATTCATGCAGCGCTGGAAGGAAGCTGGTGCTGAACTCAATCCCATTGGCATAACTTTGTAGGCAAATTGTCTGCGATGCAGCGTTGAAAATGCCGTGTAGTCTTGGTCTTCTTCCCTCAACAGAATCTGATAATAGCCGGCGTTCAGGTCGAAGGTGCTGAAGATCTTGCTGCCTTCGAGGCTTGAGAACGCCTCCTGGATGTTAGGAATCGGATACGGGAAGTATTCGCACTTCAGATTCAGGCTTCTGAAGTCCTGAACAACTCGCAGGCTTCCGTCCTTCTTAGGAACCACTAGCAGCGGGGTGTTGTAACTCGAGAAGCTTGGTCTGATGACACCTTTGGCCAGCAGGTCATCTAGCAGCTGGTCAACCTGCGGCAGGAGATGCGGTGGAATCCTTCGGGTGGGCAGATTCACCAGATTCTTGTCCTTCAGGATTATGCTGTGCGTAACTAGATGAGTGCGGCCCAGATCATTCGGTCCCTGAGAGAAGATCGATTTGTACTTTCTCAGCAGGTCGAGTACTTTTGTGTGCTGCTCGGCTGTCAGATCCTCGCTGATGTTGATCTCCTTAATCCAGGCGTCCGGGTCTTCTTCTTGGACTTGTCGAACAGTCGTGCGCGGCTTCGGAAGTGGATAAAACTGTAGATCGGGCAATCTGATGGGTTTGGCGATCCCAATCAGGGCGTTGGCTCTGACTCTCACTGACGAATTGCCTCGATTAACCATCTCGATTGCTCCCTCGCCGTTGACCATAGACACTAGGGTCTAGCTGTTGCATGGCGTCCTCCGAGCGGGCTGGTTTCATTGGCTCAATGATGGCTGGGGTGCCCTCATTAGCCTCATGCCCTTTAGCTAATTTGATCTTGATGCGCATAGATGACTGAGGTGGGACTATAGTACTTTCAGCAGTATAGATAAGACAGGTTGTTGCCTCTGCCCGCGTGTAGCGCAGCGGGGCAGCAGTGCCGCTTTTGAAATAGAGCATCCCGGCGGCGATGTCCAGAGAGTTGCCGTAGGTCTCCATGAACTCGAAACCAAGGATGTTGTGCGGGCCTGATGCTAGTAGGAATTCCACTTGGACTTCGAAATCTCCAAATTTAACCACAATAGATAATTTTCCAGACATTTGAATAGGCTCGTTGTTGTAGGCGACGATGCGCTCGTGACACGGCCGAATTTGAAGTAGAACATAACTGGCGCCAGGTGTCGAGTCCTAGGACGTCACACTTGGAACCTGTATCAAGCAAAAAGGCATAATAACGACCGTGAATATCACCAGTGACGAAAGGATCTCTTCGCGGTCGCTTCGGTGCAGTATGTACAGGTGCAGGGGCGGTCTCAGCGGCAGCCTGCTGAGAATCTTAAGTCCTTGACGTGGACCTCATTTCTGGCGGCTCTGCTGTGCTGCGCTGGCCCCGTCGGCGCGCCCAGCCTTCTCGTTTCCCGAACTGCCGTTGCGCTGAGATCCGAGGTTGGCCGTCCGCCTATGCGGGCAATCAATTGCGCGGTGATCCCCTTGACACCGATAACACCTGATGATTCCGTCTTGTCTCTGCAGCTGATAGGGCGGCGTGCACGGCTGCTGCACACCGGCTGAACTGGGCCGTCTGTCAGCCGCAGGCGGAGTCCGTGGCGGCGGGTTGCTGCCGTTGAACTGTTGCTGAGGCTGCTGTAGGCGTTGAAACTGCTGATGCTGAACGAATCTCGGGCCGCGTTGGGGATGAATCGGTCGTTGCTGACTGTAATCGGCGCCAGCGCCACCTTTGCCTCCATGCAGCCGGGCCGTCAGCGCTTCGAGGGCGCGTCTCTGTTGGTTCAGCGCCTCGGTCTGCTGGGCCATCATCTCGCGTAGAACTCTCTCGAACGCCGGAGTTGTCGAGTCGGGTTGCACATTTGCTGACTGGCTGACTGTCGTTGTGGTCGACAACTCGGACGTGTCGCGCAGGTGCCGGCGGGGCTACACGCTGTGCTAGGCTGGCCGCGGTTTCCAACCTGTGCACTACTCGCCTCGCCTCGGCCAGATTCGGCGGTCTCACCAGGATGAGCTGTTCTCGTGCTGACTGTGCGATCCTCACGCCGATGATGAACTGGTCGACCAGCTCCGCCTGACGCTGATACGGCGTGAAATGCGGGAACGCCTTGTCAGCCAGGGCGATGAGCCTGTCGCCGTAGTCGTCGACGTCCTCGTTCTTGCCTTGATGACACGAGCGGAACTGCTCTCTGTACTCCAGAGCGTCTCCGGCGTGTGCGAAGCGCTCCGCTAGTCGCTGCTTGAAATCGTCGAAGGTCAGGTTGTCGGGCAGCGACATCCTGACGACGGCCGGGTACGTCGTGGCGATGTCCATGTTGACTAGCGCCTCCGCGACTTTCCGTCGGTCGTCTGTGATCCCGTTGAGTCTACAGCGCTCCTCGAGGGCCTGAATCCACACGTTGAAGTCCTGGTTTGGCGTGTACCGCTGGATCTTGACCGGTTTCATCGCCGGGCGCTCCGCCTGCGAAGGCTGGTACACATGATGATGGTGCTGCCGTCCCATATCAGTTCGCTCCAGCCTCCTGCGCACCTCCTCTGTTACTGCGTTTAGCATTTCGTCGTACGTCGGCCTGGTCTCCTGGTTGTTGTCCTCCTGAGTCTCCGTTTTTGCTGCTGAAGTTGCTTCTGTTGCCATTCTGTAGGGGGGTTTAGGTTTTAAAGGGGGTTGGTTTGGAGATATTTCCGAGAAGTCGGGATTCGAAATCCGCTGCCGAATTAACAAAAGTCAAACTATAACAAAATTTCTAGTGGGGAGCTCCGTCTGCCAGGTTCTGCGATTCCTGGAGGGAGGGTAATTGTTGTCGTAGCCGGAAAAGTCGATAGGACCCGAGCGTTCAGAAGCGTTGTTGGCGTAGTGAAGGCGATTTAAATGGCTAAGTTGAACCGAATTTCCGCGTCAGATAAATTTAGGCTTAGATTTGCTGAGTTGACTACTCGTATCAGTAGTATGTAGGCTTCCACCAGTCCGTTATTAAAGTCGGACAACTTGAACTAAGTAGCAGAGCTAGCGTGAGTCTGTACTTAAATAAATTCGCTCCACACAAGAGCTGATAGACACCGAAGACTGAGTTTCTTTATCCAACAAATAAAATAGGCAAAAGCCAGTAAAACCGAATTTATTTGTTCTTTCCTTCGCTCTCTTTAATCAAAATAAAATCAGCAGACAGCGAAACTACACGACTAAACTTGGAGCCAACGCGTCACGTCACACCAAACCAAAACGACTAAGCAAAACGTAAAACAGCTACAAACCAAACCAAAACGTAAAACGTCAAAACACCTCTTAACACGGATCAAATATAAAAGCAGCGGCCCTTAAATAATGCGGGGCCAAAAGCGGGCACAAGACTGGGCGTCTCCGGGAGTGTCGACGGGAACCCTCGCAGGAAAAGAGCCCCGAGACAGAACACACCACCAGGATCCCAGACGGGATCCGCAGGCACACAGAGAGCAACCCAAAACAAAACCCAAAAACAGACGAAGAAAACACCACGAGAAAACACGCCAAGAACACCCGCACCACAAGAAGAACACAGAACTGGGAAACCACGCGCGCACAGAAGACACACGAAGAACACACGCACGGAACGAAACCCGGAGGAGAAAACAAACAAAGGAAACACACAAGGAACACGAGACAGGCACGGGAAGACGGCAGACAGGCAAGAGGACAGGCAGACAGAGACAGCAGAGACAGACAAACAGCCAGAGACAGGCAGGCAGAAAAACAGACAAACAGAGGGTAGCCCGCCTACCTCAGTTGCAAGTGAGACTTGTATAATAGGCTAAACCTGGCTAACTAAGTAAGAATTGGCCCATTATCCTAAAGTCTTACTTGCAACTAACTGTATTCTTCACTCTAGGCAGGATGGACCATGGACAAGCATTATCTAAAGGGTCTAATTTGCAACTGTTGTCTAAATGGTTTTGGAGTTTGACCATATTTGGCTTTGGCTTTGCCAGCCATGAAGAAATTAATCATTGTCTATGACAAAACTATATTGACAACAATATTATCTCACAACTATTGACAGACAGAATACAACTAAAAATAAACATGCATTGCCACTTATTTAACAATGGTAAGTTGTCTATATGGTTTTGGAGTTTGACAATTTTGACAATTTTGGCAATATTGTCTCACGACTATTAATAGACAAAAGTCGACTATAAATAGACATGCATTGCCACATATTTGACAATGCACGAAGAAGTGTGAAAATAAAAATAGAAGTGTGACTATGGATGAATTGATTTGCAGTTTGGTTAAATTCATTTGTAGAAATGCTTATAGTTGAGACCCTTGTTTATGGATGATTTTTAACAAGGCAAAATGCTGCATTGCAGAAAACAAATTAACAAAAATCTCATTTTTTGTCAAAAGTAATGAGAAATAGATGAAAAATCTTTAGAAAAGCTAAAAACATTGGGGTTCTACAGTTTTTTATGAATGCTTGATTAACTTTAATTTTTATGAAATAGTATTTCAGACATTATATGTGATATATACGAAATGTAAAGTAAATAAGTCATAGGGAACTGCATTACATATGCTAGGCCTTGAAACACATAATTTTTTTTATTAATTCAAGTTTCAACCCATTATTATAATTCTTCGTGGGTTGCATGCATTTGGATGTTCTTTTTTTACCAAATACTTTTGTATCAACCTGCAGACTATAGTAACTTTTTTAACTCTTCAGTCCAGCAAAAAGCCTATATACAATATTTTAATTTTCAGATGGGGTCAAAGTCCACACCCCTCGAGTTAGACTCCGATTCTTCAGCCATACAACAAGGCCGTCAGTCGCCAAAGCTGCAAGTAGTTCACGAAGGAGGCGCCATCAGTGCCAGCGACTCGCAGGACCAATTGCTGCAGCCCGGACCAAAGATTATTGTCCGCACCGCTGCCGGCTGGAGTTCCAGGCCGAGCAAACAAACCCGGCTTGATTCTGCCGGCAGATGGGTGCGTGTGCCTGATGGATTCTCAAGTCAAACTCATACCAATATTCTTATTTAAAAGACAAGCTGACAAACTACAGAAGAATCTCCTATTTCCATTGCTATCTATAGGTGGTTCGCGACAGCTTGGGCATTGGCTGCCTCTGTCTAGCCTGGTTTGTCATGCTGTACGCCGAGCTGGTGGCTCTGTGCGTCATTCTTGTCCCGGCCCCGTCAGCTACTTTCCGCCTATTTGGAGGCGTCTGTTTTCACGTACTGATGGGCTTGGCATTAGTGGCGCATCTGCGCGCCGCCTTCAGCGATCCGGTAAGGATTGATAAGATTGCGTTTGTGTCTTTGTTTGGGCAAACAAAGCATCTCTGAGCCCCACTGTTTACCCCTACCCCAACCCCAGCTCTGTGTCCCCCTACCCAACCCCAGCTCTGTGTCCCTCTACACCAACCCCAGCTCTGTGTCCCTCTTCCCCAACCCCAGCTCTGTGTCCCTCTTCCCCAACCCCAGCTCTGTGTCCCTCTACACCAACCCCAGCTCTGTGTCCCTCTTCCCCAACCCCAGCTCTGTGTCCCTCTTCCCCAACCCCAGCTCTGTGTCCCTCTACCCCAACCCCAGCTCTGTGTCCCTCTACACCAACCCCAGCTCTATGTCCCTCTTCCCCAACCCCAGCTCTGTGTCCCTCTTCCCCAACCCCAGCCATGTGTCCCTCTACACCAACCCCAGCTCTGTGTCCCTCTACACCAACCCCAGCTCTGTGTCCCTCTTCCCCAACCCCAGCTCTGTGTCCCCCTACCCCAACCCCAGCTCTGTGTCCCTCTACACCAACCCCAGCTCTATGTCCCTCTTCCCCAACCCCAGCTCTGTGTCCCTCTTCCCCAACCCCAGCCATGTGTCCCTCTACACCAACCCCAGCTCTGTGTCCCTCTACACCAACCCCAGCTCTGTGTCCCTCTTCCCCAACCCCAGCTCTGTGTCCCCCTACCCCAACCCCAGCTCTGTCCCTCTTCCCCAACCCCAGCTCTGTGTCCCTCTACACCAACCCCAGCTCTGTGTCCCTCTACACCAACCCCAGCTCTGTGTCCCTCTTCCCCAACCCCAGCTCTGTGTCCCTCTACACCAACCCCAGCTCTGTGTCCCTCTACACCAACCCCAGCTCTGTGTCCCTCTTCCCCAACCCCAGCTCTGTGTCCCTCTTCCCCAACCCCAGCTCTGTGTCCCTCTACCCCAACCCCAGCTCTGTGTCCCTCTACACCAACCCCAGCTCTGTGTCCCTCTTCCCCAACCCCAGCTCTGTGTCCCTATAACCCAACCCCAGCTCTGCATCCCTCTAACCCAACCCCAGCCCTGTGTCCCTCTACCCCAACCCCAGCCCTGTGTCCCTCTACCCCAACCCCAGCTCTGTTGAAAAAAACCGGTTTTGTGTGCCCCTCAGGGCGCGATACCCTTAGGCAGCGCCAATCGGGAGAGCTTGCTGCGCCTCGGCGCTCTGCCCGACGGTCGCGATCGCGTTGTGTACCGTTGCGGCCGCTGCGACTGTGTCAAACCCGACCGGACGCATCACTGCAGCGTATGCGGCCGCTGCATCCGCCGTATGGATCACCACTGCCCCTGGATTAACAATTGCGTTGGTCTTCGCAATCAGAAATACTTTGTGCTGTTCACCGTGAGTTATTTTTCTTTTGATATTTTGATATTTAAACTTCAGAATCAGTTTCGTAGCTGAATTGTTTTATTATTGTTGTTTGTCAACCTGTCATCAATCTAAGGTGTACATTTCCCTAGCGAGCGGCTTTTCCATCTATCTGTGCATTCACTATTTCGCTATCTGCCTCCGATCTGAGTGGGAAGGTGAGCAAGTTCTTTTACAGTCAGCTGAAATATATCATTTTTAATTCAATCTTATTATGATGCCATCTCTCCACTTTCACTTTAGCCTGCAGTGGCGGTCCGTCTCCAGCTGTGAGCACCATGTTACTCCTAATACTGATTGTGCTCAGCCTTTTGTTCGGCATTTTTACTGCTGTGATGGCCGGCTCACAAGTTAGCGCTATTGTCACCAACACAACGGTGAGTGACGATCTATCCACTTAGTAACTAAGGAGACAGCAGCACCTACCCAGTAACCAAGGAAACAGCAGCACCCACCTAGTAACGAAGGTAACATCAGCACCCACACAGTAACCAAAGTAACAGCAGCTCCCACCCAGTAACCATGGGAACAGTAGCACCCACCTAGTAACCAAGGGAACAGCAGCACACTCAGTAACCATGGGAACAGTAGCACCCACCTAGTAACCAAGGGAACAGCAGCACACCCAGTAACCATGGGAACAGTAGCACCCACCTAGTAACCATGGGAACAGCAGCACACCCAGTAACCATGGGAACAGTAGCACCCACCTAGTAACCATGGGAACAGCAGCACACCCAGTAACCATGGGAACAGTAGCACCCACCTAGTAACCAAGGGAACAGCAGCACACCCAGTAACCATGGGAACAGTAGCACCCACCTAGTAACCAAGGGAACAGCAGCACACCCAGTAACCATGGGAACAGTAGCACCCACCTAGTAACCATGGGAACAGTAGCACCCACCTAGTAACCAAGGGAACAGCAGCACACCCAGTAACCATGGGAACAGCAGCACTCTCAGTAACCATGGGAACAGCAGCACCCACCTAGTAACCATGGGAACAGTAGCACCCACCTAGTAACCAAGGGAACAGCAGCACACCCAGTAACCATGGGAACAGCAGCACTCTCAGTAACCATGGGAACAGCAGCACCCACCCAGTAACCAACGCACAGAAAACTGACATAACGTATTCCTCCATTCGCAGGGAATCGAACGAATCAAAGGCGAGCAAAGAGCCGCGCACGGTCTGAGCTGCTCCGACCGCTTAGCCACGGTGTTTGGCCGCCCGGTCTCGTGGCGTTGGCTCAGCCCGCTGCACCGGCCGCGTCTGCTGGCCGAAGATGACGAGCTGGTGGGCCATCTGGTGGCATGAATTGATTCAGTCCATTTCTTTTGTCTGGCTCCGATTCAGATTGATTTTTTTGGCTGATTTACTAGCCGTCCTTTTTTGTTTAGATAACAGATTTACTTCAATATTGCTGATCAAATAAGAGATTCCTGGCACAGAAAAATTAGCAAAATTGTTTTCTTGATGCTAAACTACCGTATGCTAGTGCAAAGCAGCTGATCACTCTGTTTATTCCTAAGACAAAAATTTATGTAGTGCAACAGAATTTGCTATTAAATGCCTTATTGTTATTGGCTATAGTAGATCGAAATTCATAACTGTCATAATTGCATTCCGGTATGTTCGTAATATAGATTTTCTTACTCTCTGACATGCTTATTGGTCGAAATATTACTTGTACTTAGCTAACTAAATATAGACACAAACAGGCTTATTATATCAGTAAATCACAGAGTCTAAACAATCTTTCCGGCTTACTAGCTACTTAGCAGCAAATCGATGCACCAACAATAAAGCTAGTTTTAGTTTAAATATTTTAATAGATTTATTCCCCAATAGTTTAGGTTAAAGTATGACGGTAAACAATAGGATTGATTGGCATTACAAAATGGAGGTACTGAGTACGACGAGTGCACATGCGTGCTTGTAGTTAAAACATAAGACCGTATAAAAACTGATGAGCGAGCGAATCGGGGTTTATTATTGCTGCGTAAAATTGAAATTATCAATAAAATTTCGATTACGGTTGAATTTTCGGGTTTATTTATAGTTTCGGCATGAAGTTAGCTTGTTAAATAATTTTTTGACAACTACTTTCCGGCGCCGAACGATGGGTTCGAAAAACCGTCGCCGTCGCTTGCGCCTCCCGATCTGCCGGTCTCCATGCTCACCTCGTTCGTGGCGCTCGACCAGTTGGCGTTGGCGAAGCCGGACTCCCCGGCGCCGCCGCCAACTGATTTGGGTCCGACTTGTCTGCGGTAGAAGAAGACCGCCAGAACTGCTACTACGAGCACGAGCAGGAGAGCGATAACCGCACCCACAACCAATGCATCGTTCTTGAGGTCTGAAGGTTGAATTCCGGGGACAAGGTCACTAGAAAGCTGCATTGAAAATCACAATAACCGTAGCCCGCAGCTTCTTACCGATAATAGCCCTGACACCTGGGCTCTGAGTTGAGGTCCTGAGACTCGTAGTTGCCTGCTGTGTGGGCCTTGTCTGTCCTCCGCCAGCCGTGGTCCGCGTAGTCATGGCAGAGGTGGTTCTAGCAGTCGTACTTGTTTCCGTGGACGGTTGTTTCGGCATTTTGCACACGTAGGAATTCAACTTGCTGCAATAGTGATCGTTCCACTTCTTGTTACTTTCGTACATCTCGACGCAATTCTCGTTCGGCGTATTCGACGGCTCGTTGGAACTCCAGTAGACGTAGCCAAGCGGGCTGAAGTCGTTCCATTCGAATCCACCTGTACTGCTTCTCCTCAAGCCAATCCAGTAGTCCCTCCGAATTCCGGACTGTTGCACTTTGTTATTTATGAGTCCGGCTACGAAGTTCTGCTCGCTCTCGGTCAGTATGCTCACAAGGTTCGAGCGGTAAAGCCTTTGGCACTCGATTTGTGCAGATGACGCGGACACTCGGTTGCTGCTGTCGGCCACGAAGTAGCAGCTATCGAACTGGGGCACGAACTCTGGCGGACATGTGCCAGGCAGGTGAGGCTGTGTTGTTGGCATCGGGCCGTTGCTCTTGCGGCACAGAGCCGGTAAAAGAGTGGTGCAGTTGGCGGCGAACCAGGCGCCTGTCTTGTCCATCTGCACACAGGTGGACTGCTCGTTGTTTCCAGGCTGGCCGCGGCCCCAGTTTACATAGGTCAACGGCCAACGGTCGCTCCACTTATAATCGCCCCTTTGGCTGTTCAGATCGGACAGTCCAATCCAGGTGGGAATTTGAGCAATCGATTCAGTGAGAAAGTGAGCAAAGTTTTGCTCCCAGACGTCGTGAATTGAAGCCAAATTGGCGCCCAGATTGCTGCAGGATCTCTGCGCCTCGCTCCAGCTGTTCGCATTGGGCAGGTACCTGAAGCAGGATGAACCGTACGGCTGCCAGTTGGGCTCGCAAACTGTGGACGTTGGTGGCTGCCATTCGGTCACCAGTCTCCTGTCCTTGTACGTCATGCACACGAATCCCATCTTTCTATCGCAGTCGGCGTCGTTCCATTGTCCGGCTCTGAATCTCTCGGTGTACATGTGTACGCACTTCTCCTTTAAAGGTTTTTATGAAAGCTTAATTTTAGCTTTTAATAAATTGTAGTTAGTACACGAGCTAGTTAGGCAGCGTAACAATTTTCAGCTTACGTTTAGGCCATTTGGCTCATTGTACGCCCAGTTGCTGTATGTAAACGGCGAGTTGTCAAGCCAATAGTACAGATGCATATTATATCTAGCAAACAGTCCGATCCATAGGTTGTTGTCTTCGTCGTTCCTAAAAGAGCTGAGTGCGGCTAAAATGTAACAAGATGACAAAATAAAAATTTTTCTGCTTAAATGAAATTTAAATTTTACAGTCAACAAAGTCACCTTCAGCACAGTACCTTGCTCATACTCGTTCGAGATACTGGCTAGGTAGCCACGAACTTCATCCGAACCGGTATTCGCGCAAACTGCTCTCGCATCCGACCACGACAGCTTTTGATGATCGTAAATTCGGAAGCACTTGTTGCCCACTCCGAAGTACCATTTTGGACAAAATCCGGGCATCGGGGTGGCCGGCGCTTCCGTCTGGCTCGTTTCGTTGTTTCGCTTGCATATGAAACGGTGCCGCTCGCCGCACTGGTCGTCATTCCAAAGGCCGTTAGTGGAGTAAAAAGCGCCGCAATGTTCAGCTCCACCGGCGTTATTCGGCTCACCTGTGTTCCAGTTAAAGTAGTTGGCACCGCTGCCGTCTGTCCAGAACCAGCCGCTTGTCTGGCCCAGTTCATTTAGGCCAATCCAATAGGATGCTACACTGATGTGCAGCTTACTGCTCAGCCTCAACAGGAAGTCATTCTCTTCGTTACTATGGATGCTAACGAGATCGGCATTCATATCGCGACAGTTTCGAAGGGCGTTGTGCCACTCCAGAGTCGTTGTTGACATCATGTAACAGGAGCCATTGTAGTATTTCCAGCCGTCTCCGCAGTCTGGTGCGTCGGGCGGCGTTGTTGGTTCGATTGTGCTCCCAGTCGGATAGATGCCTTTGGGAATTTCGCAAATCCAGTTCATTGCTGCGTTGCAATTGTCAATCACCCAGGTCATGTCTACCGGACTTAGGGCTCCGCAGTTCTGATTTCCGTTGATGTTCTCTGGCGGTTTGTCACCACGCCAGTTAAAATAATCAACTGGCGAACCATCGGCCCATACAAATCCTTTGTTCGAATCTCTCGTATTTAGTCCGATCCAGTAACTGACTGTTCCGCCAACTGTTTCTTCTAGCTTCTTCATTGTCTCGTTATTGTGAATGCTGGCCAGATCCGCATTAAGGCTTCTGCAATAGGCTCTTGCTTCCGGCCAATTCAGCTTTTTTTCTGCCTCCGTTACGCTGAAGCCTTTATAACAGTTGCCATTGGCTTCTGTCCAGCCGGCGGCGCAATAAGCTGGGTTGTACGTTGTGGGTGGCTTCGTTGGCGTTGAGTAGCCAACCTGCGCCACTTGACATATGTAGTTTTTATTTCTGGGAGATGAGTAGCTCATCTCCCAGAAGCCTAGTGTCGGAGAAATTTGACCCTGAATACCATAAGGGAAAGCATTTGGACTCCAGTTAGAGTAAGAGAATTCTCGTCCATCTTCCCATACAAAGTTGAAGCGAAATCGAACAAGACCGATCCAGAAGTTACCAGTCTGTCTGAGCTCTGTCAGTCTAAGGAATATGTGATTCTGAACATCCTCGGTTGGAATTGACGCCAGGTATCCTCCGTCGGCTCTGCATGCCGACTTAGCCGTTGTTGCAGTCACTAGCGTCGGGGCCACCACATACTTGAGGCATTGTCCGCCATAGGCGTCATTGTATCCGTCCGGGCAGCCGAACGGCTTCGTTACCGGTGGCAGCACCAGCACCGGTATCTGGCGTTGCTTGCAGGCAAATCTGCGCTTAATCTCGCAGTTTTGATCATTCCATCGGCCATTCTGTTTTGAGCAAAATTATTTGAATCAGTTAGGCCAATCTACTTTCATATTTAAAAGTATTACAGTATTCGTTGGTACTACTTACCCAACCGTCCCACATATTGACTATCTCAACGCAGTCGTCTTTCATTTCGTAATTGTTTGGCTCATTTTCAAACCAATAAGTGAATGTCGGCTTGGATGTGTCGGACCATTTAAAGTACATTACGCGGTCGACTGCGAGCGAGTCGTAGAGGCCAATCCAGTAGCTGACTAAAATTTTTCGTGGTTAAAGTGATGATATCCTATTGTAGCATCTCATTTTGATTTGAGTAAAAAGGTAAAGATAAACCTAAGGCTTAGTACTGGAAAATACTTACAGTCTCTCGGCACTGCCAACTCCTGCAGGAATTGTTGCTCCGCCAGGTTCATGACAGACGCGAGGTCACCGCCTTCCAACTGGCACCTGGCCTTGGCATCATTCCAGGTCATCTCATCGGTCTTATTCGTGAACACCTTGTAGCACATGTTATTGTGCGCACTGTAGCCTTCTCGACAGCCTCTCAGGTAACCATTAGGAACTTCGATAGTGGTCGCTGGTGGTGGCTGGATGGTGATTAACACGTTGCCCAGCTTCTTACAAATGCTGGCGTATCGCTTTTCGCACGGGAAGTCGTTCCACAGGGCTGAGTCAGCGTAAATAACGCCACAGTCTTCGCCAGCTCCGGCATTGTTCGGCTCTCCCGTAGCCCAATTCAGATATGTCACGGGCTGACCGTCGTCCCACACCCAGTAGCCTTCCTCGGCTCTGAAGTGCAATTTTTTATACTTTCTGAGTATTGAAAAGTACAAGCTATGTACTTGCTCGGGCATATGCGTCCCGTTACGGAGTTGCACTATTGGAACTATTGGGCAGGGTGTAGCGTCTTCAATTTCAGATTCATTTGTGGATGCCATTTTTAATGAACTTGGGGAGGTTCTGAAACAATTCTAATACTATGCAACGAATATGCCAAAACTGGGTGGATGCAAAATGAACATCACTGAAACTTCTGTAATGGTGTTTCAGCATACCATTTGGCTCTTTTCCTGACGATTAGGGGCTCACAAGTCGTCCCTTAATTCACCCATGGTAGGTATCAACTGGTTATTAAGTTTACTGCCTGCAAATAAGCATGCCAGTTAACTAACCTGTCGTTGAATCCTATCCAGAAGCCTAAAACTCCATTATCCTCATCTTTCATAGCCTTGATGCGAGCAGCGATGTATGCTTTTTCCTGAAAAAAAATTAATTTACAACGAGCTAACCTTGAAGAGAGGTATAGATTTAATAGAGCTTTGCAAAAAGTTAAGGAATAATCCTGCAGTAAATAGTTGATTAAACAGCAATTATGAGACTGAAGAACTGACCTCCTGTGTGACAATGCTAGTGAGCTTGCCTCCTTGAAACTCGCACTGGTGCTTAGCATCGAACCAAATCAGCGGCTCTTTGTTGAACAAATAGCAATAGTTTGAGGTGGGGTCCCGCCTCCACAAGGGTCCGCAGAATGGGTCGAAATTAGGCGTTGTTGTGCCAGGCAGGGTCGGCCTTGGCGATCCGTTTACGCCTGGAAAAAATTTATTTAATCAAATTTTGCAAGCATCGAATCGTATCAAGTCAAGGTTAAGTACTGATTTTTAAGTACATCGATGTGTTCAGAGGGTATGATGACCAGAAAAAGCATTCTCCCATAGTAGCCATTGGGAAAAAAACATAACAATTTTCGTCAGGTACTACCTTTAGTAGTAAAGTTAGTAATTTCGTAAACCTGGGGTACTTAGAGCTCAGAATTTAGTGGCAGCTTAGGGTTTTCTGTCCTTATCACCCGAAAGAGGAGCAGAGTCTTCGTTTAATGCAGGCTTTTAACTGCCTTTTTAACTATAATGTCATTTGAAAAAACAATGCAATAGTTAAACTAAATCTGTATTTACTTACTTGCAAGCGTTTTGCATATGTAAGGGAGGCGATAGGTGCATCTATTGTCATTCCACGTGCCGGATGCGTACATCTCTACGCAGTTCTCCTCCTTCTCTAGGTTGTTGGGCTCGCCTTTTTGCCAGTTCTGATAATCCAATGGAGAATTATTCACTACCCAGACCCAGCTTCTGTCCTCCGTGCTGCGAGTGTGTAGGCCAATCCAGTAGTCCCGCCTCGGATTCAGCTGCTTCTGGATGAATTCTTGTTCATATCTTCCGCGAATGTCGATCAGGTCCGCGCCGGGAAACGCGAGACAGTTGGCTCGGGCGGTCAGCCAGTCAACAAATTTGTCCGACTCGAGCTTGTAGCATCGCGAACCGTACAGAATCCAACCTTCCTCACAGACGAAGCTGGCTATAATTTGTGATTTTAGTCTTTATATTCACTAAAAATTTACGCGAGTTCGTGTGAGAAGCAATCCAGCTAGCGTCTTCAACTCACGGTAAACTGTTGTTGGAACAAGCGGCGTTTTTCCTAGCGGAATTTCGCACACAAATCCGCCCTTCTCGGTCGGATTGGCAATCTGCCAGCGACCAGCATCGTCAATTGCTAAGATTCTGCCAGCGTTGTCTCTGCTATTGTCCAACTGCGGCTGGCCAGCGGCCCAGTTGGTGTATCCGGAGCTGACTAGGTCGCCAGATTTCCACTTGATTTCTCCACTTTCGGACACCTCGCCTTTTGAAGGTTGTTTCGTAATTTTAACAATATTTCTGCGCTTTGAGTTAATAAAAAAGTTCGCTAAACGTTGCTCCAATATTATTGGTATTAACCTATTGGTGCCCTGAGAACTTAATGGTATATTTATAGTCATTATCGCTGTCTAAAAAATGCGAATTCAGGCACTTACGATACATTCCTAACCAGATGTAGTCAATTCCATTTTTTGCAAAGTCTTCCCTGTATGTATTGATGAAACTCTGGACGTGATTCCTGGAGTTTTTTTAGCGGAAATAAAGCTTTACTAATGCGTTTTTGGATGAATTTAGCTCTAAAATTTCGTGAAAGCAACACTCTTTGAAGCACTCACTGCTTGATCTTAAGCAGATTGGCCCCGTATGACTGGCACTGTTCATTGGCTTGGTTCCAAGACAACTGGGTCGGATTTAGCGAATAGCAGGTGTCTCGGTGCTGGTACCAGCCCGTTGCGCAGGAGCCAGTCGGTCTGGAGCACACGAAGCCAAACTTGATTCCGTTGCAAGCGTAGGCCCGCCACAGCCTGGAAGAGTCTGTTCCCTCTGTGTGTACGCAGAGGCCGTTACTAGCCGCTGGCTCAACACCGTTTGTCCAGGCCTTGTAGACGGCTGGCGAATCGTCCACCCAACGCCACTCGTATTTGTCTGGATTGCTGGCCGTTTTCACTGAGCGCAGACCAATCCAATAGGTGTTTTTGATGACGCCGCTGCCTCGATTCACTATGTCCCTGACCACTTGACTTGTAGCCGCGTCGTTCACTATAACTAGGTCCGACTCAATGCGATTGCAATATTCTCTGCAATAGGGCGTTGAACTGTTAAATCGGAGGAATTAGGGAACTGAGAAAACTGAAGCAATCTCTACTTACCGTGCGTCACCCCAATAGGCGCCGACCTTGTCGGAATCGAAGGCCTTGTAGCACCTGTCTCCGTGAGTCTCCCAGCCATCATCCGCATCGCAAGTTGTCACGTCCTCTGTAAAAATCAGAACTACGGTAGATTCTTTTGAAATTTATGCAATTAATCTTAGGCTTAACTTACGCTTTTGCTTCTTGCAGATGTAGGCAGCCATACTGTTGCAAGTTCGCGGATACACGTACAGAAACTCGCTATTTTTTGTGTCCTCCCTGATGCTCATGCAGTTTCCTGGCGTGCTGTCACTCGTGCCAACGTACCAAGTTCTAAGAAAGCATTTTTTTAAGATTTATAGAATTTTTTGCTTGCTCGACCTCGTGCAAGTAGACGAAGCAAATTAGCTCTGTTTCTTTCTATAAATCGAAAGAATCGTCTCCAGCGCTATTTTATTGCACTCACAGATGGTAACTATTTTTCAAGCGTTCTTCTAGAACACATCTAACAATAGTAACTTGACTCACAGCACTTTCCCATCTGAGGGAGAGTTGCCAGGCGCCTCGTCGCCACTATGACCGTCGACCCACCGCCAGGCGCCGGTGGTTCGCTCCAGTCCGAGCCACCAGCTGCCACCAGATTGGAAGACGTTGACCTCACGGGCTACCCACTCCTGTTGGTTGAGCGTCGAAAAATAGTTATAAACTAGTGATCAGTGCTAGGGATTCTGCCAATTCTACAGAATATTGCAGGGCCTAAGAAGTTACCCGCTCTTGAACATCCATTAGCGCCAGCAGAGATCCGTGCTGCACCTCGCAGGCCAATTTGGCGTCGTCCCATGACTTATAATTGCCGTTGCTGCTGGCAAACTCGTAGCACCAGTTGCTGCCATCGCGTCCAACCCAGCCAAGCGGACATTTTCCGTTGGTTTGGGCACCTGTTTTGATGGCGAATGAAAAGGGAGCTTGGGTCTTGTAACAGAGGTGCAGTTAACCGCATACTCGCAATATGTTCGGTAGAGAGCAGCAACACAATCCTTTTCAGCAGAATACTAAAAACTCCATGGGTAGAGATCTAAAATCTAACTACTCATTCATTTTTTACGAATTTCATTTTTGACTGTTTAAAAATCCGGTAGTTCAACTTACTCGTTCCGGCAATGAAAGCAAAAACCTGCAGAAGAAGCAGCACCAGGGCTGAACCCGAGGGCAGCCTGACTCTGAGCATCGCTTCAGTTACTGGCAGCAGTCTCAATGTAGAAAAGCAAAATTACTCAAGTTTGCTCGACGAGACAAGCTTAGCTCTAAGTAAGAATATATTTTTTACCCCTTGGTCTTATCGGCCTCAGCGGGACTAAGTATTCGAGAGAAAGTATTAACTGGTAGATAAGGGAGCAACTCTGGGCACCAGGGTCAGCGCTGACTGGTAAAAGCTGCCGCAAGTTTTTGTGCTCGCTGGCTAAGTTTATGAAAAATGAAGATAAGACTGAGGTTCAATCTATCAGTTTTCTAATAGACTTAGCTTTAAGAAGTTGGAATTTGATTCTTAGCGCTGAGAAAATAAAAAACTGTTGATCTTTTGAGATTCTTAGGTAGGAGAAAGTTGCAGTCATGTGACCCTTAGCTGCTTTTTAGCTCAGGTCCCTAAAGCATGGAAAGCAACTGTAAACAAATCTTTCTGTCATAAATTGAAGACTCCATACTCCATTTCGTGTCCTTAGAAGGCTTACGCAATGAAAAAGCAGCAATTCTAAGTTTATTTGGACCAGTAAATTTTGGGCAATTTCTCCTCCCTCGCTGCTTCCTATGCAGCCAGCCTGTTAATTCTATTAAAGGGCAAAAAATGACTAAGCTAAATACACTCGTCGCCTGGGTTAGATCTATGCATGACTGAATGCGTTTGCCATATCCCCTCCGTAATAGTCAATCAATAATTTTAGAAAACCATAAAAAGCTTGTTATTGAAATGGGTTCCTTGCTGCAATAAACCAACAGAATATACGAAGTAGACAGACGCAAAGAAATGCCTCGTTGTTTACCAGGGTCGTGAGTGCTGAGGCTCAAGTCACTGTGGGTGGCCGTGGCTGTCTTAACTGGTGCAGCAATCTAGATTTGGGCTTGCCAGTCAAAAGCAATGCTAAGGTTAGCTAGTTGCTTTTTTCAATGAATCGATGCTGAAGGAGCTGCTCAGAATATAGACGCGGCGGCTCGTGTATGGACTGGAGCTAGAGCACTGCTTCTTGAGGTCATTAAAGTCTTAAAAGTCTTAAAAGCTCCATTGATCGCGCACACACTCGCAGTCTTCCTAACGTCTACAGCACCAGGCTCACCGGCATGCTTGCTACCAAATAAAAACAGTTAAAAATCGAAAAAAAAATTTCAATTCAAGGGCTGTGTACAGCTGCTCAGTCCTTACAGGCTTGAAGGGCCGCAACCCACAACATGGGTTTCATAGCTCGAATTGGGTACCCGATCTCAACTGGGTGGACTGACGCGATGCGGTATAAAGCGTCTCGCTCACGGAACAAATATTTTCCTCCAGAGCCGGGGGCTCGAACCCATAACCTTCGGTTCACAGAGCCCGACACCTAATCTTAATGTTCAAATTTACTGATAGCTAAATTTAAATAAATTTAAAAGCAAAAAATACTGTTTAAGAAACTAAAAACAGCCACAGAAAGAATGACATGCGAGCAATAGTTACGGCAAGACTTACGGAGCTATCAACAATGAAACTAGTGCCACTGAGTTTAAACTTAGCTAGTCTTGCATAGCAGCGTTTAGATTCGGCTCGACTAAATCAGCTGCCTTACAACTTTGTTTTTTTGATCCTTAATATCCTTTCAATAACAAGTCAACAACAATTGAGTCCAACCCAATGGCCCTGTTTAGTTTTATTGCGGCAACCGGCTCTACTGTGGGGTTACCGTTTAAGACAAAAAAAATGGCTTAAGCCAAATAAAGTTAAGTTGACCATTTCTTCCGCAAGCACCTCTTGACTATGCCTGGAAGTCCCTGCAGCCCACCCCTGGCTTGAGGATTGAGAAGTCTCGAGTTGCCGGTTCTGATCAGCTCAGTTAAAGGCTGTGGGGTAAAAACAAGTGACAGTTGAGCATTCCAGAAAAAATTATGCCCTAGGTCCCTACCCCCGGTTAGTTGGCTGTCCATGCAACACCACCCCCATGGCCCCAACAACAGCAATAAAGCAACCGTCTTAAGCTGCTGAAAAATTGCCATCGCAGCGACATTTTTATGCGGGTCTCGCGGCCAACCTCTAAGTTGTTTACCACACAGAGGTTTCTGGCCCGTCTTCCCGTCTACGTCGAGCGCATAAAAAGCCCTGAGCAAAATACCAGACGCTAATGAACTCCCTTCTGCGAGCTCCACATTCAGCAGAATCTCTTTGAAGCAATTGATTTTTCCAAGACATTTGAGTAATGCGATTCATCGCTTTGTTCTGCCTGGCGGCAGTGGTCGCCTACGCAGAGGCTGACACGGACGATGGAGAAAGTACGACTTTAAAACGTAAGTTGACTGGGCAATAAGTAAACTGGTCTCTTTGCTAGTAATTGATGCAACTTTATTGCAAATAATTTCTACTTTAAAAACTAACATGTAGCTCCGACCTATACTAACTTGGGCTGCTACCGTGACACTGGAAACCGAGATCTGCCATTGCTAGTCGAGGCCAAGGCCAGCACTGTTTACAGGTGTCGCTACAGGTGCCGAAAGCTGAAGTACAGATACTCAGGCAACCAGGCCAACTACTGTTTCTGCGGCAACAGGTACGGCCGGTACGGCAAGTCCGACCAATCCAAGTGTAACATCAAATGCGCCGCTAACAAAGAGGAGATCTGCGGCGGCGGATGGCACAACAACGTTTACTCCACCGGAATCAGCTGGGGTGAGTGCACATCTTTTGATGCGCAATAAATATTTAAATACTTGCTTAATATTTATAAAGCCTTAAAATGGGTTATCTCGCCTTCTATTGCAGCGGAGGCCAGTCTTAAAACGCTGGGCTGCTACAAAGACACCGGGGACAGAGACTTGCCCTTTCATAGCGCTGGAACAACTGACGTAAACAGCTGCGTGTTCCGATGCCGCAATCTGGGCTACAAATACGCTGCCGTGCAGGCCGGCTCCGTCTGCTTTTGCGGCGACAGCTACGGAAAGCACGGCAAGGCTTTGGACGCCGAGTGCGCGACACCCTGCAGCGTCAATAGAAAGCAAATCTGCGGCGGCACTTGGCGCAATCTCGTCTACGAGACTGGTTTCAAGCGTAAGTTCAGCTTCTGATCATATTGTTTATTTATCTAAAAGGTTTTGCACCCCTACATGCTCTATGCTATTTTCCTTCATGCAGCAACCGAGCGTAATTACCTCGGCTGCTACATAGACAAAGGAGTACGGGATCTCCCCGAGCACAAAGTCGGTGTTATGAGCATCCAATACTGCATCAACTATTGCAGCGATAGAGGCTTCAAATACGCCGGTTTGCAGTACCATTCCCACTGTTTCTGCGGCAACACGCACGGCCGCTACGACAAAGGCACCGAAGCCAGCTGTCGCTCTCATTGCAGCGGCAAGAAAGATGAAACTTGTGGCGGCGGCTGGCGCAACAGTGTTTACGCCACTGGTAGAGGCAGTAAGTGCGAGATTTGAGTAGAGAATTTGGTTGCTACTATAAGGCTGTTCGCTATTTAAATGCACTTAAAAACTCGCTTGGGCACTCGATATGCTAGGGACATTCGCTAGTCTGGGCTGCTACCACGACAAAGGCGTTCGGGACCTGCCTTGGCTAGCCAAAGCTGGCGCTGTTAATTTGAACAACTGTCGCTACGAGTGCGCCACTCACGGCTATCTGTACTTCGGCGTGCAGAACAGCAACACCTGCTGGTGCGGCAACAGCTACGGCCGGTACGGCAAAGCTACCGACAGCGCTTGTAGGAAGCCCTGCGTTGGTGACAAGAATCAGATCTGCGGAGGCTTGTGGCTGAACAATGTCTATCGAACTGACGTGAGAGCCTGTAAGTAGATAGTCGCGCACAAGAATTTACAGTTTTCTGTAATAAATCGATTAGATTTTTAGCCCAAAAATACGCCTTGTGTTTTCATTTCAGATATGGGCAGTAGCTCAGGTAGGACTGAAGTTTGCCAAGCGTATGATTACCGTTAATTTCTTTTAAAATTATTTTTGTACCTAATACTCCGTCTTTTTATGTTGCAGCGCACTCAGCTCAGTCAGGCCACAATGAGCTCGGTAATTGACGTCAGTGACTATAATTATTCAAAGATTCGTTTCCCAAAAATAGGATGATAAACAATTTGTCATTTCAGAACGCACTCTGGACCAGTCAGTTCATTCTGATAGAAAAGGTTTCTAACTTAAACTTATTTTTCTTGCTATTTCGTTGTTTTTATTATAACGATTTGACTGATAAAGCTCCGCTGTTTTATTTCAGGAAAACTATTGGACATCAGCGAAATGAGTGAGTCATTATAGCTTTTTGCTATTCAAGTTAAATGAGGAAGGCTGTAGGCACTTTGACGCTTAAAGCGCCAACGTCCCACAACCAGCGACAGCGACCAGCGACGGGGCATGACTGTCCATTGCGCTTACTCGTGAAGCGCGTTCAGTCACACTAAATACGGTATGCAGGCACAGACACACACACAGGCCGGCACCCAGTCACGCACTCACATAGGGTGTACAAGCGGTAGTTCCAGGAATGTACACTCCCTAAGCCTAGGGGGGGGGTGCCCTCATGGGCGTAAATTGCACAACTGGCCCATAGCCCAACCAATTCGTGCACAAGGCCCCAAATTAATGTGACCCTGCACACGAAATCGCGCTAGCTACAACGCGGGGTCGAACCTGGACCAGTAGCACACAAGCCGAGAGCCGAGCCACTCGCCCCCCAATAACTTTTCGCTATACTTGTACTCTCCTAGTGATTGAAATCACTGAAACTCTCTGCAGAGATGAGGTATTTCGGCTGCTACCAAGACGCCGGAGAGCGCGACCTGCCTCAGAGACCATTCGCCGGCACCCTCGACGTGCATTATTGCCGCTGGGTCTGCCGCGAGCTCCGTTACAGATACTTCGGCCTGCAGGCTACCCAGTGCTTCTGCGGCAACCACTTCGGCAAGTACGGCCAGAATGCCGATGGCAAATGCCATCTTAAGTGCACAGCCAATAAGGAGCAGATGTGTGGCGGTCCGTGGCACAACAGCCTCTACGCGACAGACATTAGCAAGGATCGTGAGTGCCTTTTTGCTCAAAGTTTAAGTCACCGTCAGGTTACTGAGTTAGCTGGCATCAGTATAACCGTGATTAAACCATCCAATTGCAGAGGCAACAATGAAACCCCTGGGCTGCTACATTGACCAGGGCGCCCGCGACCTGCCTGTGATGGGCGCTCACTGCCCCATTATCAGCGTCAACACGTGCGTGAAGAGCTGCCGAGACCTTGGCTTCAAATACGCCGGAGCTCAAAACGGAGCCTGGTGCTTCTGCGGCAACAAATTCGGTCGTTACGGCAAGGCCCCCGATTCAGATTGCTACGTGCGCTGCCACGCTAACAAAAGGCAAATCTGCGGTGGGCCATGGCGCAACCACATCTACGAGACGCACGCTGACAGTGAGTGCATGGACATTTTCATCCTAGACAATTCAACTTGGTCCATCATAATGACATGACTGATTAGCGCAATAAACACACTTTTCAGTCGCCGTTCCCGACACCCTGGGCTGCTACAAGGACAAGGGCGATCGCGATTTGATCGAGCGGGCCGCAATCGCCGTCATGAGCATCAATTACTGTCGGAAACTGTGCCGCGAGTTGGGTTACAAATACGCCGGCCTGCAGTACGGCAACCAGTGCTGGTGCGGCAACACCTACGGCCGCTACGGCAAGGTTGACGAGCGGTTCTGCAATCTGAAATGCTCCGGACATAACGAGCAGATGTGCGGCGGAGCTCTTTACAATCAGATTTACGAGAGCGGAAAGCCGGCGTGTGAGCGCATCTCGCAAATTTTTTTTGCATGACTTTCAAACATATGTTCCGTACTAATCAGTTCAATGTTGCATAATCCTACAAAACAATTTCAAGTCGTGTTCAAGAGCATGGGCTGCTTCAATGACAAGGCCGTCCGTGACCTGCCATTCCTGGCCAAGATCGGCCGGGTGACCCTCAACAACTGCCGACAAGCCTGCTGGCGCTACGGCTACAAGTACTTCGGCGTGCAGAACAGCAACACCTGCTTCTGCGGCGACTCCTATGGCAGATACGGCCAAGTTGAAAACGTCCAGTGCCAGAAGCGTTGCCTAGGCAACAAGGCCCAAACGTGCGGAGACTACTGGAAGAATAATATTTATGCCACTGGCATTGGCAGAGGTGAGTACCAATCTAGGTACTGAGGTACTTCTACGGCTTTTTCTAAGAAAATTGCAACTCAAAGCCGCCCAAATTCCATGATTCCTTCAGACGATGAGACCAGCTACACAACTGAGGAGGAGACCAAGCCGGAGGAGGCAACTGAAGCCCCCGCCACTCAACCGCCTGTGACGGAGACACCGCCCACTAAAGCACCTGAAATAGTTGACGGTGCAGATGACAATGGTATCGTTTCTTTGACAACAGTACACGCTGAATTTATTGTAATTAAACCATGCTTACGCTCCTAACAATGGTGTATCCATTGCCAAATTTGTAGAAATCTCCATCGAAGAAGAAACTGCTCCGAATTCGCGTAAGCAGCTGGAAGACCTGATTGAAAATTAACTCACTGATATGTCGATGTGTCTCAATGATAATGAAAGTTTTTTAATATCCAATTTTTTTTAATTCAGGCGTCGCGCATATTGGCTGCTTCAACAACAAAGACGATGACAGAGACCTGCCGGAACTGGTATTCACCGGCTCGGCGACTATCCAGATGTGCGCCAGGATGTGCGCGGAACGGTTCTACAAATACGCCGGACTGCAGGCCGGCATCAAGTGCTATTGCGGCAACAGCTACAGCAAGCACGGAGCCTCCAATCAGTGCAATCTGCGCTGCCGAGGCAACGCCCAGCAGATCTGCGGCGGCAAGACGAGCATCAGCGTCTACACCACTTCTGTGGCATGTAAGAACCGCCTTTTAAGCGCCAATCCTTTAACCTTTAGCGTGTCCAAATACACGGCCCCGTATTCCCCTTTAACTCGTCGCAGGGAGATTCGTCAGCAAGGGCTGCTTCATCGACAAGCCGGCCAGAGATCTGGGCAAGCTGGCCAGCAGCGGCGCCATCAGCGTGAACAGCTGCTTCAAGCGTTGCCGAGACCTTGGCTTCTATTACGCCGGCGTGCAGAACTCGATGCAGTGCTTCTGCGGCAACCGCTACAACAGCTTCGGTAGGGCCGACAAATCCCAGTGCAATATGAAGTGCAAGGGCAATCCGACTCAGATCTGCGGTGGCTCGTGGCGTAATAACATCTACAGGACTACATTTAGGGGTAAGCAGCCTGCAAACTCATCAACTCGACATTCGGCAGCTTTTTAGTTCTTCAGAATATCTATTGATGCCCGCAAATTTTGTCAACACATCTTTCAGAGGTTTCCAGAACAGCTCTTGGCTGCTACAAAGACTCGGACGATCACGACCTGCCGGACTTGGTTGCCAAGGGCAAAATGACGGTGAACTTCTGCCTGAACGAGTGCTCAAAATTGGGCTACAAATATGCCGGACTTCAGAACGGCGACAGGTGCTACTGCGGCAACAGCTACGGTCGCTATGGCAAGGGCGACGCGAACATCTGCACCAGCATCTGCACAGGCAACAGCAAGCAGGTGTGTGGCGGCGCCGAGTACAATCTGATCTTCGAGACCAGGGCTACTGTCAGTAAGTTTATAACCGACTGACTAAGCTCTTGACTGACTAATCTCAAATTTGATGCTGCGAAAAAATTCACTGCTGACTTCAAATTCGAAACAAATATTTAAGTCGAGTTCAAGAGCCTCGGCTGTTTCGTTGACCGCAAGAAGCGGGACCTGCCATTCCTGGCCCTTCGCGGCGGCAAGGTGAACCTGAACAGATGCCGGGACAGCTGCCGACTCTACGGCTTCCTCTATTTTGGCGTCCAGAATGGCAACGAGTGCCGGTGCGGCAACAATTACGGTAATTACGGCGAGACACAGAACGACTGCACCAGGAAGTGCAGCGGCAACAAGGCGCAGGCGTGCGGCGGCTCCTTCGCGCAGCTCATCTTCGCCACCGGCCTACCGTCAGGTGAGGCTTCTGTTGAATTCGATAGCTGTGAAATTTCTGAACTTTACTCCTGATTCAAATGAATATCCGCCGCTCCAGAGTCGGTCATCATCAGCGAGGGCATCAGCACTGACACAACGATCAGCGGCAACGTGGACGAGATCATCGGCGGCGACATCACCGTGATTGGGGGCCGCGGCGGCTCCGGAAACGGAACCGTTTCGATTGAATACCTGTGGACAATCATCACCTATCAGGGTGAGATCAATTGATAAGAGACCTGGCCTCAACATAAATTAACGATTTTTATTTTTTAACTCAAACTCAACAGAGCTGATGCAGCTGAGCTTCGGCTGCTTCAAGGACACCGGCGGCGAGCGCGATCTGCCCACACAAGCCGGCGAGTCGAGCAGCATGACAGTGAAATCCTGCGTGCAGCAGTGCCAGCAGAAAGGCTTCAAATTCGCCGGCCTGCAGAACGGCAACCAGTGCTGGTGCGGCAACCAGTTCGGCAAATTCGGCCAGGCCAAGTCGGCCAACTGCAACAAGCAGTGCGGCGGCGAGGCGGGCACGCTCTGCGGCGGCGCCTGGCATAACAGCGTCTTCACCACCTCGCTCAGCAGTGAGTTGCCCTGCAATCAATAATCCTGTCATTGTGATTACTTGCGTGAAGGAGTTGTAGCCCAGTGGCTAGAGGCCCGTCTCTATGAGACAATTGAGACCGCAATGCTTCGGGTAGCAGTGTGAGCTTGGGGAGAATTTAGGATCAGTGTTGTTCTGTGCGCTGTACATCTGGTCGAAAGGTCGGGCGTCTTTTGTTTCTTAAAACACAGTAGGGCTTTGAGGTACCTCATAGATTCTGGTTTTTTTACTTTTTGGAAGCGATAACTCTAATAATGTTTGTAACTTATTCTCTGCAGGCCTGCAAAGGGTCATCACCTACTTCGCTCCGAAGACAATTGTGCACACCACAACCACCATCACCTACTTCGACGAGAATGGCAATCCGAGTGAGTTGATGATGCTTGAAATGTTTTCAAGCATCTCGCTATTAATCTGATATAAAAAATCCCTAATCTGTTTTTCCAGTCTCGTCGAGCACGTCGACCTCGACCCACGAGCAGCCGGGAACTTCTTGGGAATGATTTTAAGTTTTTAAACAAAAATGGACACGATTGATAACCATGAACTCTTCATTATCGCGCTGATGGTTGATGGTTTTCCTTTCAAATGATTAATGAATGAATTAAGATCAAAACTTGATTGATTGTTAGAATGATTGATAGGTTGGTTAACTTGGTTGGTTTATTCAAATAAAACTGTTCAAGCCACCAGTACTTGAATCTAAGTTGGCAGTAAAATTACTATTTTTCTACCTGTTCTTATTGAATTTTTCACAGATTAGAAGAAATTATACAAACCAGATGTACAGCCGACAGCTAGCTCCGCGACGCATCCGAGGGCTGTGTACAGCTGCTCAGTCCTGACGGGGTGGAGGTCATTCCCTAAATTCTCCACCCGATCCGAATTGGCTAGACTGAAGCAATACGGGATTAAGTGCCTTGCTCAAGGGCACAAATTGTCTCCTAGGGCATAAGGCAGACACCCTAACCTATAGCCTAAAACTCCTTGAACACGTTCAGCAGATGTATAACCTTCGTTGCATGTAGTGCTAGTTGCGAGGCGAATCCGAAATATTGATATTTTCTAGAAAATTTCTAAAAAGCCCCGACTTTTGTATTAGTAGAAAATAATTGCTTGTTGGTCGCAGAAGAGCTAACCAGTTTAGCGATTTTTTGGTCTGCAGTTGATCAATAATTATTGTATTGATTAGGCCAGTGAGCTCGTATTGCCAGGGTATTGCTTGCATAAGGGGTGGACCTTAGCTAGCTAAAGCATGGTAGCTCTGGCTGAAACAGGCGGCTAGTTCTGAGTTACAATTTTCCCAGACTTAAGAGCCACTGCGACTGAGTTTCTTAGCTCGTATAACCAGGCAGGGAATGCATTGCAAATTGGGTTGAAAATGGGAAACAGGGAATTAAATTGCCTTGCCCTTTGGGCGCCTTTTTTCTAATGCGCAATTGCCTATAGAGAGAGGCTCACCAAGCAATAAACGTGCTTCTTACGCGTATGTAGACTTGTGAAATAATTTATTCACTTTGCGAAATAAGTCTTCCTTTAATTGGGAAGTCAGGGTAAATTAGGGGTTGCTAAAGCTGAGGTAGAGGGCCCAGGTAAGGAGGAAGTCAGGGTAGAGGAGCAGAAGTTGTATTATAACACCTACGCTCGTAAAAGACAGAAATCTACTATTCACTACAAAAAGTCATCAATCTACCAGACACAATCAAGGATTTAACTCGTATTCGACACAATTTACAAATCTGCTATGACTCAGGGGTCGGCAGCCTCAGGTCCGCGGGTCTGATGCTCCACCGAGAGCTCTCCATCTGGCCCTCAGACCCTTCGAAAGTTTAGGATTGCAAATCATTCCGCTCAAAGACAATAGTCTGAGATGATCATTGAAGAAACAAATCAAAATTTTTCCTCTCTTCTCACTCCTCTCCTCTCGCTCCTCTGCTCTCCCTCTGCTCTCCCTCTGCTCTCCCTCTGCTCTCCCTCTGCTCTCCCTCTGCTCCCCCTCTGCTCTCCTTCTGCTCTCCCTCTGCTCTCCCTCTGCTCTCCCACTGCTGTCCCTCTGCTCTCCCTCTGCTCTCCCTCTGCTCTCCCTCTGCTCTCCCTCTGCTCTCCCTCTGCTCTCCCTCTGCTCCCCCTCTGCTCTCCCTCTGCTCTCCCTCTGCTCTCCCTCTGCTCTCCCTCTGCTCTCCCTCTTCTCTACCTCTGCTCTCCCCTCTCCATCTCCTCTCCTCTCCTATGTTCTTGGTCTACATCTGGCCCTGAATGTAAAAAGTTTGCCGACCCTCTGTTCAGAGCTATTTGCTAAAGAGAATCGACTATGAATAGCTACTAGACGGAACCGATATTGTTGTATGATTCAGACTAAGATAAGTTACCAGTTCTACATTAAAATTAAATACTAATGCCTGGATTCAAAGTTATAAAAGACTCACACGGAGTAACTGGGTCCACAGAATCTGATGTTGTACGCAGATGCAGCAGGTTGTCAGCCATTGAAGTCAAAATTTTGTTTCAGAATGTTGATTTGGAATTTAATATTTCATAAAGGGTGCTTCTTCTGTGTTAGCGCCGTTGTTTCAACTTAGGGCAATGCTTATAAAACTGGGAAATTAATCCCATGACAAAATGAGCTTCAGTTGACTCTCGTCAGCAGACCGAAGAATCGGTAGGGGCAGCCCGCAGTCACCCACACCAAGCCCGCCAAAAAAACATCCGCGAGGTTCCACCTGCTAAGCCCAGACAGTGTGACCTCCAGACAGTCTGAACTTCAACTCAAACGGCAACAGAGGGGAGGACTGCTCTGGTGAGTCGAGATATTAGCTGTCTCAGTCAACCCCTCCGTGAGCGGTTTTTTCCGCTTTAGTCCAGCCAAAGTCTCCCGGTCAGAGAAGGCTTTTTGTCAGCCCTCGACGCCGATATTGTATTGCAGCAATACAGAAGAATTTAACTTCTAAAGGGCGCCCTACAGAAGCAGACGGAGACGGAGAGGGGTGGGCTGTACGAGCTCGTGAAACTGCTGAGTCCAGGAAAAAAAGCACCCGCAGGATTTTTTTCAGCAGGTTGTTTTGAAACTTGCAGTCACCCCTTCAGCGAGTTTATTTAAGTTTGGCGGCCGCCCTGGCTCGAGGGCGCTCGAGGTGGTCGCAGCAGCAGCGCCGGAACCAACTCAGCAGAGCTCCCCTAGAGTCTTTAAGTTACTAATCTTCCTGTTTGTTTCACCGGTTGATAATAGTCCCGTGATGCGCTCAACGCTGAGCCTCTTGGCTTTCGCCTTTCTTCTTAGTGTAGCCTCTGGCGCCACTTTTGAAGACGAAGGACCTAAGCGTAAGTTATGTATGTTTTCAATAGGTCACCGTTTTTTCCCACTAATCCTAGTCTCTTGTCCACCATCTCTGATTGCGTTTCTTCCCTTCCATGCCTCAATCAATGTCAGCTTAAGAAGACATATTAAGTTATCTTTGGTCTCCATGTCCTTTTTCCATGCCCACAGCGCCAACCTACACAAGCCTTGGCTGCTACCGAGACACTGGCGATCACGACCTGCCCTTCCTGATGGAGATCAGGCCCACCACCGTGTACCGCTGTCGGGACCAGTGCCGCCAGCTGCGCTACCGCTACTCGGCCAATCAGTACTCCGACCAGTGCTGGTGCGGCAACAAGTACGGCAGATACGGCAAATCCGACCAGTCCAAGTGCCCGATGAAATGCAACGCCAACAAGGAGCAGCTGTGCGGCGGCGTCTGGCACCAGCACATCTACGCGACTGGTGTTGGACAGGGTGAGCTCGGGATCGAATGGGAATTCGTTGAGTTAGAGCACTCCTACCGAATAACAGACACTGACGGCTGACCTGTAGCGTGGGTGCTGATTGAGGTGAAGACTGCACACCCGTTGCACCTGAAACACTCTCGGGCATGGTAGGCACCCCACTGCCAGCTCCATCTTTTATTTATTTTGAACCTGCCTCGCGAACAGTGAATCTTCACTCACAAAGCCGCACAGTGACAGGATAAGATGGTTCTGATTCAGGATCAGTTATTACCCAGCATAGGCTGGTACCCAATCACAGCTGAGTGGACTGAAGCACTACCTTAAGTGCCTTGCTCAGGGGCACAAATTGTCTCCTAGGGGCCAGGACTCGAACCCACGACCTTCCGGTCATAAGGCAGGCGCCCTAGCCACTAGGCTACAACTCCTGACTGAGCGATCATTAATGAATGTGTTGCGGTATGTATTAGTAATAGCTGCTAGTTGCTACTGCCCATGTGTCAGTCTGTCTGTCCATTGATTCTAAAGATAATAACCCATTTCAGCTGCGCTATCCATCAAGCCTCTCGGCTGCTTCGTCGACAAACCGGACCACGATCTGCCGTTCCTGAGCGTCGGTAAAATCGACGTCAACAGCTGCATCAAACGCTGCTCCGACCTCGGCTACAAATACGCCGGCGTGCAAGTTGGCGCCCAGTGCTGGTGCGGCGACAAGTACGGCCGGTATGGCAAGGCCCGCGACTCCGAGTGCGCCACCCCCTGCGCCGCCAACAAGCTGCAGGTGTGCGGCGGCGTCTGGCACAATCTGGTCTACGAGACTGGCTTTAAACGTGAGCTCTATTGGTGGTGTTTTTTATCTAGGTGAAATCATTAACTCTCCTTGATCTCACCGAAAAATAGGCTGCTTCAAATAAAATGGCATCGACTTTGACATTTATTCTAATTTTCCCGTCACTTCATGTTTCTCTATTTCACCGACACCCGGAGCTCTTTTGATCTCACCGACACTCCATGTTCGTTTCATTTCACCGACACTCCATGTTCGTTTCATTTCACCGACACTCCATGTTTGTTTGATTTCACCGACACTCCATGTTCGTTTCATTTCACCGACACTCCATGTTCGTTTGATTTCACCGTCACTCCATGTTCGTTTGATCTCACCGACACTCCATGTTTGTTTGATTTCACCGTCACTCCATGTTCGTTTGACTTTACCGACACCTGGTGCTCTTTTGATTTCACCGACACAAATCCCAATTGGCAGCTTCTGAGCGAGAAAATCTGGGCTGCTATATCGACAGAGGAATCCATGACTTGCAAGAGTTTTTGCCCGGCATAATCAGCATTGAGTTTTGCCGTCGTTATTGTCACAAGCTGGGCTACAAGTACGCTGGCGTGCAGTACGCCTCCCAGTGCTTCTGCGGCAACAAGTACGGGCGCTATGGAAAGGGCGAGGTGTCGACCTGTAGCATGCCCTGCAACGGCAAGAAGGACGAAATCTGTGGCGGCGTGTGGCGCAACAACATCTACGCGACTGGCCGGGAGCCTTGTGAGCACAAATGGACAGCCAGACAGACAGACAGACAGACACACAGACAGAGAGACACACAGACAGACAGACAGACAGACAGACAGACAGACAGACAGACAGACAGACAGACAGACAAACAGACAGACAGATAGATACAGAGAAAGATTTTATTAATTAACTGATTCGGGACTGAAGCGTCGAACCCACCCACCGCCTCCCCAGTGGAGTTCAACCTGATCGGCTGCTACCACGACAAAGGCATCCGCGACCTGCCGTTCCTCGCCAAGGCCGGCCCCATCACCATCAACAACTGCCGCTATCAGTGCGCCAGCTTCGGCTTCCTTTACTTCGGCGTGCAGAACGGCGACCAGTGCTGGTGCGGCAACAAGTACGGCCGGTACGGCAAGGCGCCTGACGGTGCCTGCACCAAGTCGTGCATCGGCAACAAAGAGCAGAACTGCGGCGGTTACTTCCTCAATGCCATCTACGCCACCAATGTTGAAGCTCGTGAGTTGCTTGAGATTTGGTAGAAATGGTTTTTTGAAGTACACAAGACTACAACTGAGAGATTTTTCGCTAATTTTCTTCTTTCAATCCCCTTTTTTAGACGAGGGCTCGGATTCTGGTAAGATTTTTGCGGTCCTAAGACTGCAGTTTTATGGGTATGTTTTCTAGACATTTTTAAAAGTTTCTATTGGCTGAGTTATATTTCAGGCAACAGTGCTCAGTCAGCTAGCGATGAGAAAGGTGAGAAGTTGTTTTGTCAGTGATTTATTTTTTCGAAATCCATGTATCACTTTTACTCAACGGAAAATCCACTTCAGAGAGTTCTCTTATCCAGGGTGTGGCTTCTGACAAGATTGGTAAGTTGCAGATTTTCGACCGCTACGAGCGCAAAAATGAGTTGCACTAAAACTAATGAGTCGTGCTTTAAAATATATTTGCAGGCAAGATCGTTACAATCAGCAGAATTGGTAAGTACTTTCACAACAATTACAAATAAATCGACTAATCGACTACTACTACTACTACTTCTACTACTACTACTACTACTACTACTACTACTACTACTACTACTACTACTACTACTACTACCACTTCTACTACTACTACTACTACTACTACTACTACTACTACTATATTGCAGGAATGCGCAAGTTCGGCTGCTACAAAGACAGGGGAGAGCGCGACCTGCCGCAGCTGGCCTTCACGGGAACCCTCAGCGTGCACTACTGCCGCTGGACCTGCCGAGAGCTTCGTTACCGCTACTTTGGCCTTCAGGCAATCAGCCAGTGCTTCTGCGGCAACGGTTTCGGACAATACGGCCAAGGAGACGACTCCAAGTGCCATTTTAAGTGCGCAGCCAACAAGGATCAGATTTGCGGAGGGACATTGTACAACAGCCTGTATGCCACTGGCATCTCGGTTGAGGGTAAGTTGCGCACAATTTTTTCGTCTGTTTAAGACTACGAAACAGAAATTTTCAGAAAATTTTTGAGCTTAAGTTTTTGTCGTCTACTGTCAGTAGAATACCGTATTATTTGATGATGATCTTCAGCCGCCGAGATGCATCCACTGGGTTGCTACGTCGATAAGCCCGATCGGGATCTGCCCGTGCTTGGCTCCCACTGCCCAATCATCAGCATCAACAAGTGCGTCACCTCCTGCGCCGATCTAGGCTTCAAATACGCCGGCGCTCAGGCTGGGGCCTGGTGCTACTGCGGCAACAAGTACGGCCGGTACGGCAAGGCCGCCGATTCCAATTGTTACGTTCGTTGCCATGCCAACAGGCGACAGATCTGCGGCGGTATCTGGCATCAGCACATCTACGAGACAAAGGCTGACAGTGAGCTGTGTTTTTATTGCTAATATTGTGCGAGACTTAACATCCTGAGTTCGAATGTCACCCAATATTCACTATCTCAAAGAATCAAATAATTCACCGCCCAACCACACGCAGTCACCAACCCGCCGAACCTGGGCTGCTACAGAGACAAGGGCATTCACGACCTGACTGAAATGCCATTCTCCGGCGTCATTAGCATCAATTATTGCCGGAAATTGTGCCGTGAGCTGGGCTACCGTTACGCCGGAGTGCAGTACTCTCTGCAGTGCTGGTGCGGCAACAGCTACGGCCGCTATGGCAAGTCGGACGCGTCAAAGTGCAACATGAAGTGCACAGGGCACAACGAGCAAATCTGCGGCGGAGTTTGGCACAACAATATCTATGAGAGCGGCAAGCCGGCGTGTGAGTTACACTTTGCTGAGTTTGGTATTCACCGTACCATGTCCTTTTCTCGATCTATTATGTATGAAAATAAGTCTTACATTAAAACTGATTGGGGCTTTGTTGTTAGAAATAAAACTGACTTCCTATTAAATTGCAACTGGGTTAATATAGATACAGTGTATGGAGTTGTAGTCTAGTGGCTGAGGCATCTTATTATCCCCCTTAAGACCGAAAAGTTGTCGGTTCGAGTCCAAGCTTCAGGTTGAAGATGCATTGACGTAGAACATCCAGTTCGGATTCGGGTACCAGCTTGAACGTCAAAACAGTCCAGCTGTACACCGCCCGCGCAGCGACTCGGCTGTACATCTGGTCGAAAAGTCTGTTGTGAAAATTTTTTGTAAAGAAAAAGTGACTTGAAGTAGCTCGTAGTATCATATAGAAAATCCTAACATCATAACAACTACATAAGTACATAACCCTAAAGCCATCCATCCTATCCAATATTTTGCTCACTATTCTTTATTCCTTGATTATTCTCAAAATAAAAATTCTTAAAAATAATAAGTTAAATGCGACGGAATTTAATAAGATTGATCGATAATGACATTTGCTTCAGTCTTCTTCAAGAGCATGGGCTGCTACAACGACAAGGTCGTCCGTGACCTGCCATTCCTGGCCAAGATCGGCCGGGTGACCCTCAACAACTGCCGACAGGCCTGCTGGCGCTACGGCTTCAAGTACTTCGGCGTGCAGAACGGCAATCTGTGCTACTGCGGCGATACCTACGGCAAATATGGCAAATTTGAAGATGTCCGCTGTCAGAAGCGTTGCCTTGGTAACAAAGCTCAAATCTGCGGAGACCTATGGCTCAACAATATCTATGAAACTCTGATTGGAGGCGGTGAGTGATTATTTTTATTGAATATTTCTGGTATAAATTTTGATCAGAAGCGGAAGGAGGTCGTGAGCTCGAAACTCAACTCTAGGAGACAGTGTGTGACCTTGAGCCAGGCACTTAATCCTGCGTTGATTGAGACTTTTTTATTGTTATTGTCGCTATAAGAGATAGTCTAATGCAAGTAGAAAGTTAGTACAAAGCGCTGCAAACTTGCAGTAAAGACTCAGAAAGTGAGCATAAGTAGTAGTTCTGTTAAGCTAGCTAGAGGTGGAAGACTGCCGAGTGGTTAGGTGAGGTCGCCTGAAGACGCTTAAGAGAGCAGAAACCGGTTGCGACAGTCCTAGCAGAGGTTCGACTGCACTTTTAGATAGTTTACAGTTGCGAAAAAAATCCACTTTCACTTGCCTTGCCGAAATTCCAGACGACGAGAGCGAATACAGGCACGAGACCGAGGACCAGAAATCAGAAGAGCCCGTGGTGCCGGACGAGAAGACCACAATTATCGACGGCAACGATGACAAGGGTGAGCTGCGGACCCTTCGCCAACTGTGCTACTTAAAATCAGTAGTGTAAACCGCTGTGCGCCTATTAATTCTCCTATGAATAATTTCCTCGCTATTTTAGATGCGTCTATTGACAAGGACACTGAGCCTGGTGTGGATACCGGTAAGTGCAAGCGCTGCGGTCTTCAAAACTCAGTTTGCTAATTAATAAATGATGATGGCTCATTCACGTATCAAAGACAACTGACTGTAAGAGTCTTGCGTGATCGTAAATTTAGCATTTGATTAGATTTCAGTTGGGGGCTCCCAGCTCTTTACCTCTTCCGTATTACCCAAGATCCCAGGTCGCTCAGTGTAGCTCTACAAAGAAGGATAGTTAATTAGTTCTTGCCAAGGTGTCATCTTCTACATGTCTCAGGTGTCTTCAGAATTACATTACTATCTAGCTGTGTTTACGCCTCTCTGCTACATCCATTAGGCTGTTAAAATCACCGCGTGAATCACCGCCTGCTTCGCTTGATTGTAATATTCCTGATAATTATGTCGGTCCGAATTGCACTTGTGTACTTTTGCTGAGCCAAATTCAACTAAGAAAAGAAGCCGATGAATATAAATTCAACTCTATTCCCCTATTCTGGTTCAGTAGAGTCTTAAGTGACTGTTAACTTTCCCGGTTTATAATAGAAAGCGAGTTGAGAAAAATCTGCAGAAATATTTGACCAGGCCTACCGACTCAAGGAGCACTTATTGTGTGTGAGCCAGCTCTGAATGAGAAAACGCTCAGAAAATACTCTGCAGTGCGTGCACGCAAGTCTGCTAATGTTCGGGCATTAGTTAAAGTTCGCTCTTGTAAGTCTCAAAATAATCTAATGATGAAAGAGACTATATACTGCGATAATGGGAAGTTGTTAAGACAGAACCGCTAAGATGACCTTCAACCAAAATGTGTTTTTTTGCTTTGGAGAGGCTCAAATCATGGATCTAGTTTTATCAGAGCCTGAAACTTTGAGTGTTAAAGCCTTAATTAATGCACCATAGTAGCTCGTAGTTAGAAGCTGGTTGGAAATTTAACTATGATGAATATTTCTAAGTTTCTTTTTGCCGTACCGGTCTCAATTCTGCAGAAGTCAGCTACAAAGGCTGTTTTGTTGACAAAACCGCGCGCGACCTGCCCGACCTGGTCTTCACCGGCACCGTCAACATTCAGCTGTGCGTCCGACTCTGCGCCCGACGTTTTTACCGCTTTGCCGGCATGCAGGCTGGGACACAGTGCTTCTGCGGCGACCGCTTTGGCCGCTATGGTCAGGCTGACAGCACTGACAGGTGCAACTCGCGGTGCAAGGGCAATGCTCAGCAGTTCTGCGGCGGCGCCTACTTTAACACTGTCTATTCGACTGGATTTGCTTGTGAGTTTCCATTGGCGTATGAATCCGACACGTTTGAGTAGCATCCCAAAATCAATGTCCATCTTATTATTTTACAGGGAAATTCACCACCAAGGGCTGCTTTAAGGACCAAGCAGCCAGAGACTTGCCGATTGTGGGCATGAGCGGCCAAGTGAGCGTCAATCGCTGCTTCGTGCGTTGCAGAAATCTGGGCTATTTCTATGCCGGCGTCCAGAACTCTATGCAGTGCTTCTGCGGCAATTACTACAACCAATTTGGTAAGGCTGACGATTCCGAGTGCAATGCCAAGTGCAAGGGCAACCGTGACCAGACCTGTGGAGGCGCGTGGCGAAACAACATCTACAGGACCACTTTCACGGGTGAGCAGTTCTGTTTGTAGGAGATAATTATTAGATTGCAAGGGTGGCTTTCTACGGGTTACGGCTTTCTGCGTTTCATTCTTTTATTAACTGCAAGCGTAACAGTTGGATCAATCAAATAATTCAGAGATCTCAAGAACCGCCCTTGGCTGCTACAAAGATTCAGCTGATCGCGATCTGCCTGAGAAAGTTGATGAAGGCCAGATCACAGTAAACCTGTGCATCACCAAGTGCTCAGAGATGGGCTACAAATACGCCGGACTTCAGGGTGGCAACCAGTGTTACTGTGGCAACAGCTACGGTCGCTATGGCAAGGGCGAGCCAACTATTTGCACAAAAATGTGCACAGGAAACGGTAACCAGATGTGCGGCGGAGACGAATACAACCTAATCTTCGAGACTGGCGTCACCGTCCGTAAGTACTCGATTTTGTCTTTCTACTTGGTTCTGCTCAAGAAACTCCTCAAAGAAACTCCTCAAGACTTCACTCAATCCGATGCACCAACTTTCCAGCTGATTTCAACAGCCTGGGCACCTTCACTGACAAACCAACGGAGCGTGATCTGCCATTCCTGGTCCGACGAGGCAAGGTGAACCTGAACAACTGCCGGCACTTGTGCCGACGCTTTGGCTTCCTCTACTTCGGCGTGCAGAACGGCAACGAGTGCCGATGCGGCAACACTTACGGACGACACGGCAAAACGGAGGACCAGTCAGCTGGCCTTGAAAATTGTGACGGCGATGCTCACCAGAAATGCGGTGGAACTCTGATTCAGATTATTTACCCAACTGGATTGTCGAGCGGTTAGTTATCTCGAGCATATTTGGCGTTCATTCAAGATAGCCATTCAGACTCATAGCTAATTTCAAGAAAAATGAGCTCTTTCTGAATCCAACCCGGGGCGTAGCGAAGGCGTTACCTCCACTTGGAGTGCAAGATGTGGCACCCCTCCACTCTCGAAGCTTGGCGCTACCTCGATCCAGCTAGAAGTCTTAGCGCCCTTAAGCCACGAGTCTAATAGGAAATCCTAGCTTCTGGATCCAAGCAGGGGGTCGTTCAAGACGTTTATTAATTGTCAATTTACCTACTCGCACAGACTCCATCATCATCAGCGAAGGCATTAGCAACACAGAATCAATCACCGGCGAACTTACCGAAATCGTTTTGGGCGACGTGACCACCACTAGCACAACAACCTCGACGTCGACAACAGTCATCCATGGCGGCACAACGGTAATCTCGTACGAGTTCATTTGGTCCGTTATCGGATCTGACTGTAAGCTGAACAAACTTGTTTTTGGTCGTTAAAGTGAAGCGAAAACATGTGTCGTAACTGGCCTTAAAATTTTTCCATTAGCCATGACCCAGCTGAGCTTCGGCTGCTTCAAGGACTCCGCCGAAAGGGACCTTCCTACCTTGGCCGAGCGCTCCAAAGCCATGACCGTGAAGCGATGCGTGAAGCTCTGCCAGGACAGGAAATTCCGGTTTGCCGGCCTGCAGAACGGAAACGAGTGCTGGTGCGGCCATCAGTTTGGCAGGTTCGGGCCGGGATCTGCGACCGGATGCGACAAAAATTGCGCCGGCGATGCAAACGAGAAGTGCGGCGGCCTATGGCACAATTCAATTTACACCACTTCGCTTGAAAGTGAGTTTTGCTACATCACTGGGGCCGGTGAAATGTGTTTAGACTAATCGGAAAATTTGCTGTGGAAGTCTGTTCTGAAGCTTCTCAAAGCCTTGAAAAATCTATAATAATCGGCCATATTTTAGATCTGCAAGGCATCACGAACTTGGTGATCAGCGGTCCAACCCAGCAGACTGAGACTGTGGTTGGCAGTTCGGGTGAGTCTGTCAAGTTATCAGTCCTGCGACTTTTGCATTGCAGTATCGTTTAACTGTTTATTCATACTCGTGTATTAATAAATAAAACGTTCTTCAAATTCTAGGTCCTGCCCAGCCGCAGTGAGTCTCAGTCGAGTATCGAGCCGACAATGGAGGAGCGCTTATGCACTGCTCCTAATGACTATACAACTGTGACTCATGCAATAAAAATTTAAATCCCAATTTGGTGTATGGATGAATTAATAAAGTGACGCTGCAAAATCACTTGATCAAAAAACCTTCGTGATTAGCAATCAAATCATTGGCTTAAGTTAAAGTTAATTTAAATCTGAAGGAGGGCTGCAGGCACTTTGATGCTTAAAGCGACATCGTCCCACAACCGTTATTATTCTATTCCAAAAAATTCCAAATTATTTTAACGATTACCAAAAAATCTCATGAATACATAGTTCTCCATTTGAATATGCATCAATCTTCTATGTATCTAAAGCTAAATCTGCAGGAGGGCTGAAGTACTTTAAAGCTTAAAGCGACATCGTCCCACAACCAGCGACTGGGCATGACTGTCCATTGCGCTGACTCCTGAAGCGCGTTCAGTCACACTAAATACGGTACACAGGCATAGACACACACACAGGCCGGCACCCAGTCACGCACTCATATCGGGTGTACAAGCGGCGGTTCCAGGATTGTACACTCTCTATGCCTTGGGGGGGTTGCCCTCATGGGCGTAAATTGCGCAACTGGCCCATAGCCCAACCAATTCGTGCGTAAGGTCCCAAATTAATGTGACCCTGCACACGAAACCGCGCTAGGGAAAATAGCTAACCTACAACGCAGGTTCGAACCTGGACAAGTGACACACAAGGCAGACGCGCTAGACCGCCGAGCCACTCGCCCCCTAAATCCCTGGCTTCGTTTGCTATCAATATTATTTTACTTTATTTGTTGAATAATTGACTTTGTGTCAGCTCATGGGGTGTAGAAAGTAGATCAGTAAGAGGCAGTGTGTCGTTCGGAGAACGATAAACACACGCATACATCTATGAGTGTATTAAAAATTTTTTTTCGAAGATTTGTCGACAATAACTGATAGAATTTTTGGCGTAAAACGCCCCAGACAAGAGAGGTAGGAAAAAGTTAAAACCAATTAAAAAATTGGGAAAAATGTTTTCATCAACGTTCTCCATCATTCTTCTTCTTCACAATAAATTGGGACTCTAGGGCATAACTGACTGCCTCGCATCTGATTGGCACTGGAGCCGCCAGGCCAATGAGAGCTCAGGTCAGGAATGGTGCTTGGCCTGATATTTTTTCAATTAAAACTGTCAGACTGTGGGGCCTCCAATCTGATCCCACAGCGGCTAGTGGAGCTGGAAATCGGGACGCGCGCGTCGGCTCTCCATCCTCGATAACCGATTCAACCCGAGCTCGAGAGGACAAGCGCGATCTTCAATCAAGGGGTAAGCCGGGAATGTGGAGTTGCAGTCCCCTATAACTGACAGGTACAATTGATTAGCTAACAGACTCCATGGCTGAGCGATTGGCGTGGCGATAAGTTCTTTGTTTGCCGGGGGTGGCAGGCCAGCAAAACAGGAGATATGACTCCGCGTCCGGTGTCCGCTTTCAATAAGGCCGCGCCTAGAATTGATTGATCTGAGGAGCAGTCAACCAGCCTGCATGATCCCGTCGCCCTGGGGGGGGGGAAGATTTTGTCAGCAGTTTCAGGCCAAGCGGAAAGATCAGAAGCGGTTTAGCCTGATACCAAACGGTTGGCTGAGGTTGAACAGCCACAGAAGTCTTTCTACTCCAGTTTTCTTATCGCTTTCATTTGATGGCGGGCCGGCAATTAAAATTTTTGCGCTTTTGTCTAAAAAAACTCTCACATCTTTATGGAGGAAGAGCTCGGTCTCCGGGCTTGCCTGAGGCGCGCATATCAAATTAGGAAGCGGAGACAATTTTGATTCACCAAGTCGACCGAGGCTGAAGGCCACCACGCTTGGCCGGTTAGGACGTTTAAGTGAAACAACCCTGCGACTTCCGCAGCCGTTTTTTGCTTTCGGGGATTCACAATGCCCATGCCTTTGATTTCACCGCTTGGATTTCGGCGTAATTTTTTGCAGCGATTTTTTATACTTTTTATTTACTGATGAGCGTATGAACTCGCTCAGAAGCTCGTGAACCTAGTCATAACTTTATAACATAAGGATTAACACGTTAAGTCAATTCTTACGTGAATACATGGATTAGTACATTAATAAATGTCTAATATTGTCTCTCATTAACTAACTTGAGATCTTTAATTGCCCGGGAAATATTTTAACTGAAGAATACTTAATGGGGTCCTGAAGCAACTCCCTTAAACAAATACTTTCAGGAAAATACTCACTGCTTCGCCAAATCTTCTCTCTGCTTCTTCCTACAGTCTCAAGACCTATCCATTGTCCATGGCATCCTTTCACTGTCCGTCAAACATTGAAAAAAGCGTTGGGAGCTGCTTCAATCATGCATGCTTTCATAGCAATGTTTAGTCAATGCTTCGTTATGCAAATTTTCTTGCTTTTCACAAGAAAACAAAAAAGAAGGGCCAGAAACGGAGGGAAAGGGAGAGAAAGGGGAGGCCCGCGTCCTGGCTTGGTCCATCAAAATGCAATTTGGGCCGGTGAATTTTCGCGTAAAATTTATGAGGCCAATTGATTTTCTTAGAAACATTCCACCTGGGAAAGGAGGGCGTGTACGTTCTCATATCCCACTTTCCCACTGGAAATCAACGGATCGATAAAGAGAGATCATAGGGAAAGTTTTGTAATGGTCAAAAAGGACTCTGAATTGTTGACTCTGCTAGCATAAACGACTACGCTGGGTCAGTTTCAATGCCCCGGGCCTGCGATTCAAGTGGCATTTGGCTCATTGAGACTGGACTTTCACAGCCTCAAGGAACTACTTGAAGCGCTGGCCGTTGGGTTAGACGTGGCTAAGTTGCTGCAAACTGTTTGTACCCGCCCCTAATCCCCTTTATTCTCGTCAAGATAGGCGCAGAAAATTTGTATAACCCGGGCAATCAGTAAATTGAGAAAATCTGAATTATTTTACTTGACAGCGTCAGAAAGTGACAGCTTATAAACTTTGAGGACGGCATGGCCTAATATACTTAAACCATTCCATTCATCAAATTCCCCTAATAGATAGAAGAGTTTCCTCACAAGTTCCTGCCGAAATTCTCTTAGTCTCTGCCGCTGTGCATGTCAGTACGTCAATTTATCTATCTATCTATCTATCTATCTATCTATCTATCTATCTATCTATCTATCTATCTATCTATCTATCTATCTATCTATCTATCTATCTATCTATCTATCTATTTATCTATCTATCTATCTATCTATCTATCTATCTATCTATCTATCTATCTATCTATCTATCTATCTATCTATCTATCTATCTATCTATCTATCTATCTATCCATCTATCTATCTATCTATCTATCTATCTATCTATCTATCTATCCATCTATCTATCTATCCATCTATCTATCTATCTATCTATCTATCTATCTATCTATCTATCTATCTATCTATCTATCTATCTATCTATCTATCTATCTATCTATCTATCTATCTATCTATCTATCTATCTATCTATCTATCTATCCATCTATCTATCTATCCATCTATCTATCTATCTATCTATCTATCTATCTATCTATCTATCTATCTATCTATCTATCTATCTATCTATCTATCTATCTATCTATCTATCTATCTATCTATCTATCTATTTATCTATCTATCTATCTATCTATCTATCTATCTATCTATCTATCTATCTATCTATCTATCTATCTATCTATCTATCCATCTATCTATCTATCTATCTATCTATCTATCTATCTATCTATCCATCTATCTATCTATCCATCTATCTATCTATCTATCTATCTATCTATCTATCTATCTATCTATCTATCTATCTATCTATCTATCTATCTATCTATCTATCTATCTATCTATCTATCTATCTATCTATCTATCTATCTATCTATCTATCTATCTATCTATCTATCTATCTATCTATCTATCTATCTATCTATCTATCTATCTATCTATCTATCTATCTATCTATCTATCTATCTATCTATCTATCTATCTATCTATCTATCTATCTATCTATCTATCTATCTATCTATCTATCTATTTATCTATCTATCTATCTATCTATCTATCTATCTATCTATCTATCTATCTATCTATCTATCTATCTATCTATCTATCCATCTATCTATCTATCTATCTATCTATCTATCTATCTATCTATCCATCTATCTATCTATCCATCTATCTATCTATCTATCTATCTATCTATCTATCTATCTATCTATCTATCTATCTATCTATCTATCTATCTATCTATCTATCTATCTATCTATCTATCTATCTATCTATCTATCTATCTATCTATCTATCTATCTATCTATCTATCTATCTATCTATCTATCTATCTATCTATCTATCTATCTATCTATCTATCTATCTATCTATCTATCTATCTATCTATCTGTCCAGTTCCTAATGTCTAAAATTTTTTGCCATTGCCAGGTTCTTGCCTACTCAAGCCGTAAGCTACAATAATCAAATAAAAGGCAGAGAGGATGCTGTTTACACACAGAATGAAGGCACAATCTCGGACATGCGGTCGGACATGGAAAACTAGCAAGTCAGAGAGGCGTGAAGATGACGCTCAGCAAGCAATAAAGGGCTTCATCAGGCAGTAGACGAACGTTTTCCAGACAGAGGGCCTAAGAGCGAGGCAGTTTTATGATCCTCATAAAGCCCCTCTCAGATTGGTGTACAATGAGCGTGCGATTTCCGCAAAATCTTATCCGAGATTATTATTCATCTTGATTTATAGCCAAGCCAGGAATCTCTTTAGGAGTTAATTAGACAGAGGGTATTGTGACTGGACACTGCCAAGTATATAAATATTAATTACTTCTTACCTTATACCAACAATTACTTTTTATATTTGCCGAAAAGTAGATTCGGCTAAAAATAGGCTAATTAAAAAATATAGCCTACTGTAAAAATGCAACGCTGAATACGTTGTATTCCATAGTATGGTAGATGGTAGCGGGTGAGAGACTGCAGAATTCTGATTTAACAAACATCATCTGTAATGCGGTCTGTAAACATCAAACTGACAAGCACAGACAAGAGCGGGCGGAAGCAACCTTTGCTACTCAGTTGACAAAGAGACTAGGGGGGAATAGAGACCAGTTGGGGAGAAAAACCAAGGCACACCCGGAATCAAAGTTTGCCTGCTAGAGGTTGGGAATGATGCATGGCGGCTAAACTTGCTCCATCAGGACTTTCAGACGCCCCGAATCGGCCAGCCATAAATGGAAGGTTTGCCGTCCTTTCACTAGCTCGGGACTCACACAGGGCAGTTGGAGGCTGACAGCTGAATAAGGATTCTCTTCAAGACAGACATTGGAGCCGCGGCACGCGATTGGCAATGGGAGAAATGGGAATTCAGACCCGGGCAGGCATGTGGGGAAGCATCAATTATTAATCCCGCAAAGTCGCCATCGATGTCGCCAGATGCAACATTGGCTGAAATTTTCCCGGCCAAGGAGAATAAGTTTCAAGTCTTCATATTTCTGACGCGCCGTGCGTGTCAGCATGAGGATTATTCAGCGTTCAGTATCAAACAGAGCAGCCACAACTATTTTGCGGCAAGTAGCTATGGAAAATTTGCTTGGAAAAGATGAGGAGGTGTCTTGGAGAGTCAAGTCTTGCTGACTTGCGATGCGTGAGACGGCGAGACCGGACACAACATCCGCTTTTCACGACCAGCTGCTGGGGAGTTTCTATTCATTGGAAAGAAAACATCCAACCCGTATTTGGTCGAGCCGTCCAAGAAATCAGTGCACGAGAAGAACAGCTCAACTCATTGGGACTATTTTCATAGCGCCATGGGATCCTGACCGACTGCCATCTCCATTGACATCCGCCTGACCACTAAAAATGGCTACTTTACGCTCAGAATCTTGAAAAAAAGAGGGAAAACTCAGGAATCCCTTTCACTGCATCATTTTTTATACTCGCCCATTCTTCCATAGTTCACAATTCTGTTTTCTCGCTCACTCCAGCCTTAGTACTTGACCCGCGCAATCAGCCTTCATCATTCTGTGATGGATGACCGAAAAATAATCGCTCCTTAACTACCTTGACTTGGGATTTTCCTCACGAAATGTTGACAATAAAGTGGAGCTGGCACAGCCAACACGCCAACCAAATATGGCTTGAAATAGTGACTGCCAGCTTAAATTGACGTCTATTGGTCGCAGCGGCAGAAGTCTGCCGTTGGATGTTTATCCATTCGGTAATCAAATCAGTGGGCTGGACCGCCTTGCCTCTGATAATACCCGGCGTCCAGTGAGGAAAAATATGAAGTCCATTCACGTCGGTCGGAAATCCCGAAAAAGAAATCTAATGACGATGCGCTCACTCCCTGCTTTTGGTCACGAAATCCTTGGCAACTCCGCGCTAATGAAGTGTCTCCGTAGCATCCAAAACTCGATGCCAGAGCAGTCTCATTTTATAATATTCTCACTTGTTGGAGGCTGGCGAGGTTCATGAGAGACTGCTGGCGTTTGGATTTCATTTGAGCTCGATGCGTCACTTGTACAGCAAGGATCAACAAACTGTAAATTGTAATTTTTGAGGTATATTTCTAAAAATTAATGACCAGAAATATTGAGCATACAGCAGGGCTGCGAAATACTTGCACACAGCTTGGAAGATATGCCTAAACGTATACTCGTACGTCCTACAAAAATCCTACTTATATACCCAA